>RJWM01013418.1:0-24072 GCA_004363535.1 Dasyprocta punctata
CCTCCTCCTCGTCCCCTCCCCCTCATCCCTTCTTCCTCCCCATCTTCCCCGCCCCCCCCCCCTCCCCCCCCGCCCCCCCTCCCTCCTCTCCACATCTCCAAGTGCTTGGATCCCACCTGATCACTTTTGTCCTCTGTTTACTAAATTAACAAGTATAGAAAATAAAAGAAAGTAGAAAACAATAAAGAAAAAAAACCCAACTCACTCTCAAACTTCAGGAGCCTGAAGCAAAACTCTTCACATTTGAAGAGTTTCCTTGAAAAATTTTCTATGCCTTTTCTTTTTTAGTGAGTAAGTTTTATACTGTGTGACCAATTTCTTGTGTGGGTTTTTTTCACTTCATTCTTCTGTCAAGGGCATTTTTTCACATCAGCAGACATTCTTTATGCATCATCTTTCCTGGCTGCCCTGCTTGTGTCTGGAGGCACAGTTTATACACACAGTACCTCTGTCCAGACACCATCCAAGGTGACTGACTTGGCCTCTGTGGTCTCTCAAAATCCCCAGTGGGTGCCTCCCTTTGGGAAGAACATGTTTCATCTCTGACAGTTCCTCTAGTCCTCTGAGCTCAGCACACATCAGTCAGCCTGGTAGCCATGAGGTCACACATACGTGTGCAATCACCACGCACTCACCAGATAGTCCTGGAATTGAGTAGAGGTGGGTGGGTTGGTTAAGAAAGAACCAGAGGGGCCAAGCGTGGTGGCTCACTCATGTAATCTCAGCACCCTGGGGACTGAGGCAGGAGGATTGCTGTGAGTTCGAGGCCAACTTGGGCTACCTAGTGAGTTCAAGGCCCGGCTGAGCTACATATTAAGACCCTGTCTCAAAAAAGAAAAGAAGAAAGAATGAACAAACAAACGAACGAACCAGAGGATTTCGGGGAGACGGTGCTTCTGTAGGTAAAGATTCTTATGCAAGCAGGTTTCTGTCTCGGTCTTAATCCAGGTCAAGGTGGAAAAGACACCTAGTTCATGGAGTCGGTGCTTCTCCTGGGTGCTCAGGGCATCTGAGGAGGTTCCAAGGAGCTCTGCATCTGCAGCCAGGGTGAAAGTCAGTCAGTCCGGAAGCCTCACATCCCTGCCTGAGGACGTGTAGGGTCTGTAATGCTGTTGTTTTCTAGATGTAAGAAGCCAGCCTAGCTCTTCTATTTGTCCTTGTGATTCAGCCAGTGTTTCTTTTTGGAGGCATTAGCCAAGCCAGCGCCACCCATGATGGTTTGCACAAGGAGATGTTTATTTCAATTTGTTCTGATAATTAATAATGCCACGAACAACACCTATTGATAATACCCAAGATGAAAATAATTAGTCCCACCTACAACTTTACCTCATCTAATTAACAAAGTATTCATCAGGAGCCTGTTTATGCCTATTGTTTCAGAAGACCAACAACTTTAAAAGTCTGCATGTAGCGCGACCCTGCCTCAAAAAACCAGGGCTGGGAGTTTGGCTCAGTGCCTTAAGCGCCTGCCCTGGCAGGCGCTAGGTTGTGAGTTCAATCCCTGGTGCCGCAAAAAAAAAAATAAAAAATAAAAAAAAATAAAAGTCTGCATGTATAAGAACTCAGTAGATAATTCTACAAGAAAGACCTGCAGACTGGTTCTTCGACCCAAACTGACCTGTTTGTTTTTATAAATAAAAGCGTAGTGGAACATGACCATATCATTTGTTTGTATATCACTTAAGATTGCTTTGCAATAGCAGTATCAGACCCCAAAAGTAGTGGTCCCAAAGTGTAGATTAGTTGCCGGCTAGCACTTTTTGAAAAAGTTTGTTGACCTCTGCTCTAGGAAAATCGGGGTCTTGTGAATCTGAATCTCACTGCGACTTTTGCTGTGGGCCTTGCAAGCCCTTTTCCATTTGTGTCATTCCCTCACCCCCAGCCTTTACACATCTTGATTTGTTTCCCACCCCACCTTCTCTAAGTGGCAGTAATACAGGATTTGAGTATAGTCTTCCTGTTAGCTTTCCAGGTGCTTAGTAGACATGGGCATTATACAACATTGTTCATGTATTAACTCAGCCCTTGTAATAGCTCAGTGAAGTAGTCACTGTTAGCGTCTTACAGATGAGAACACTTTACAGGTGGAGTCCCATGCATAGGAAGTATAGAGCTCAGATTTGCATGTGGACAATTTGGGCCTCTGACCCTAATTGTTTTGCAGATATATCTTCTCCCTCTCTCTCCCTCTCTCACTTTTACCCCCATTTTTCTCCCTCTCTCTCCCCATCTTCCTCCCCCTCCATTTTTCCTCTTCCTGTCTCACTCCTTCTATTCCCCCTGTTGCTCCCCACCACCCTGCACCACGTAACCAGGGGCTAGGAGTGTAGCTCAGTGGTGGAACATGCACTTTGCATGTATGAGGCCTTGTGCTCAGTCCCCAGAGCCAGAAACAAAAACAAATGGGGAAAAAAAAACCTAACCAAATTGTGTGCATCCATGTATTATAAACCTGTTTGTTTTAAGGTGTATTTTGCAATGACAATAATAGATAAGCAAGGCTTGAAAAAGCAAGATTATGGGAAGAAAAGCAAGGTTGGGTTGGGATGTGGGGGTGGGTGGAAAAGCACCCAGGTGCAGGAGGCTAGGAGCTCACCTAGCTGATCGAGTCGCCTTTAAAGTTGGCTCTGAGCTTCTTGGCAGCCAATGATAAAGGGAGATACACTCATTTAAGTAGCTCTTACGATAGCCAGATCTTGGAAACAACCTAAATGCCCCTCGACTGAGGAATGGACAAAAAAGACGTGGTATTTCTATATAATGGAATACTACTCAGCTATAAAGAACGATAAGCTAAACACTTTCATACTTAAATGGATGCGCCTTGAAAATATACTTATCAGTGAACTAAGTAAGTCACACTTATGTAACCATCATATTGTTGCACTTGTGTAACAAACTGAAAGAAAATCTATGTATATAAAAAATTAGTTAAGATAGTTAAAGAAGAAGAATTTTGAGTGAAAAGTAGCTTTCACAGGGTCATTTTCAGATTTCATTTTTACTGTCAATTGTTCTTTTGAAAATAATATAGCAGTCATAACAAAAAAAAAGTCATACAGCTGGTTTCTCTTGATTCATTGAGGGGAAAGTTTTGTGCTAGTAATTTTCTGGACAATGTTTCATGTCTATATTTTATACCCTAAATAACTACAGTGAATATAACAATATGCAATGTGTTGATTATTGTTACTCTCCTATTGGCCTGTTTTGAAATTCTGTTTTACTGTAATCTCTTACTTTTTTCTGTTTAAAATAAAAAAAAAATACAAAAAAAAAAAGAAGTAGCTCTTATGAGAAGATGGGGCGGGGAGAGAACCTTGCTAGCATTTACAAAACTTTTCTTAGCACTGAACACAATTATTTCCACTGGGATATTCATGGGACTTAGCAGAGTATCAGAGAAAATCAGCCCAGGGCTTTTCTACTCTCTGTGAGCAGCAAATAGCTTCTCTTTCAGGATGGCTTCATGGCCAGCAAAGAGCACGGTGCCAGGCATGTTTGCTATAGTCCGTTCTGCTTCTTGAACATGTAATATGAAAGTATTGCTGGAATGCTCTGAGAAAATGGCCATTCACAAAGCCATGGAGGGGCAGGACTGTGCAGATGATAATGATAATGGCTGCATTAACCAACTTTCTGTCATTGTGACAAAATGCCTGTGCAAGTCCACTTCCAAGGAGAAAAGACCTTTTTTGGCTTCCAGTTTTAGAAGTGTCAGTCAGCTGCTTTGGGCGGGTAGCAGCACAGTACAGTGTGGCGGGAACACATGGTAGAGGAGGCCGCTTGCCTCCTGATGGCTGGAAGAGAGAGAGGGAGACGCTGGGAACCACGGCGTATCCTTTGGGATCATAACCCTAATGGCCTGACTTCCGGTAGTATCACAGGCTGGTCCTCGCCTTTAACACATGGCCTCTCAGGGAGTATTTCAAATCCAAATTATAACCATGGCATTTAGTTCATTTTTGTCACTCACTGTTCCTTTCTAGACTCACATGGGCCAGCTTAAGCTATTGTAAGAGCTACTTAAATGAGTGTGTCTCCCTTTATCATTGGCTGCCAAGAAGCTCAGAGCCAACTTTAAAGGCGACTCGATCAGCTAGGTGAGCTCCTAGTCTCTTGCACCTGGGTGCTTTCCCACGCGCCCCCACATCCCAACCTGGTACTTTGCCTCCCCTCCACCCTCTCCTCTTCCCCAGCCAGGCGCTTTCCTTCCTCCCAGGCTGCCCTGGTGGGGGAACTCTCTGGTCTCTCTCCTGGCTCCACTCAGGCTAGCACCTCTTCCCTAGGGGTTCACACTTTCTCATGCATATGTTTGCAGACGTGTTTTCCCAGGATCACAAAATTTATGACGTTTGCAGGTTGAAATTTTATGATTTGACACTTAAACTTTTGTAAAAATGCGAGAGGTGATGAGCATGCGCACAGCCACCACGCACACACGTGGTATAACGAGCCATCACACTGAACCTGCGTGGCCACCTCCCAGGACGAGAAGCAGCCCCGGCCGGCGCACCGGCAGCTTGCCTGGGCCCTTTTTGTTCGTGCCCCATTTCCTCCCACTCACTGCTCCCGTGACCATCAGCACCTTGCTTTGCTTTAATGCTGTACCACGTCCATGTGTACCATGTGTAGTGTTGTGCTTCTTTCATTCAGCCTTATATTTCTAAGATTCTTTGGTGTGCTAGATAGAGCTAAATTTCATTTTGTTGCTTGAGGGCTATATTTCTTCTTCTTCTTTTCCTCTTCCTCCTCCTCCTCCTCCTCCTCCTTCTCCTTCTCCTCCTTTTTCTTTCTTTCCCCTATGGAACACTTTTCAACTTTTTGTTCATGTTAAAGGCAGGAAAAGAGGCTTGGCAGAGCAAGTTTGGGCTAAGTAAATGTAAGAAAAGAAGTATACCCTACAACGTGAAGGTGGGCTACCTGGCAAGAGTGAACACAGTGGCCAAAACTTTTTTTCTTATAGCCTGTCTTTCCCCAGCTATAAAATTTTAATACTTTGTACATTACAGACCTATCTATCTCTCTGTAACTCAGTGTGTAGCCCAGGCTGGCCTTGAACTTATGGCCACCATGCCTGGCCTATGTATGAGCTTTGTATATGAAGAGAATAATTTTTTTGTAAATCCTATGAGAATACAGTTTTCAGTTGAGCATGGTGCAGGCCTATAATCCCAGCACTTGGGAGACAGGCAGGAGCATCACTGCAAGTTTGAGGCCAGCATGGGCTACATAGTGAGTTCAAGGCCAGCCTGCACTACAAAGCAAGACCGTGTCTCAGAAAAAACAAACAAACAAAAAGGAATTGGTTTCCATTGCTGTCCCCCTTGCTGAGAATGTGTGCTTCAACACTATTACCATTTTATCCCCAATAACTCGTTGTGATGGGACTACTGTGTGCACTGTAAGATATTCAGCAGCATCTATGGGATGCCATTAGTGCCACCCCCCTCTAGTTGTGATAATCCAAAATGCTCCCAGACATTCCAGAGTGTCTCCTGGGGGAGAGCAGAAGAGCACTTGGTTTAGAAGCGCTGATGGTGTTGGCACAAACTGAGTGTTGGTAAGGGAGCACAAAACCAGGACTGCCCTGATGTTTGATAGCAAATAATCAATAAACAATGGTCCATCCATGTCCAGCATCCACACTTCTTACTGCTCTGAATGGTTTGTGTCATGCACTAAGGGGAAGAAAGCAATTACAACTGGTACAAATAATGCAATTTTTTGAGGAAAGACACTGTATTTAGTTTGTATAAATCTGGAAGGCTACCTACAAAAATCTTTACAGTGCGAACGTTGGATCTTGCAGATGATTTTTCCCTTGTCTTTTTATTTTTCTCTTATTTTCTAACATTTCTACCATGGGAAAGTATTACCTATGAAATGTTTAAAGTATCTATTATAGGAGATAGTGTAGTATAGTAGAGAATATTGATTGACTATTTTAAGGTCACTCAATCTAAAGCAGCACAGAGAAAATGAGAGCAAGAGAGATAAGGAGGCCTTTAATGCAGAGGGCATGGGAGAGCTTTGGTGGTAGAGAAGCTCTCAACAAGAACAGACTATAGTTACCTTTATCAACTTTGGCTGGGGGAGAAGTTTGGGAGGTGGGCAAAATGACATATTAACAGCTGATTTGAAGGAGCACCTGCCTGTGTAAAGCAGGAGACAGAAAGATTTACTGGGGGTCAGGGGTGGAGGCTTGGGGGTTATGGAGTCTTGGGATTGGAGAGGGCTCAGCACATGCGCAAAAGGGAGCAGGAGGTTTATCTCTGGAATGAGAAGGAAAACATGGAGCTTATTCTTAGAGAGCTAAGTTGTTTCTCTGGCTCCAGTACCAAGTTGGGGGGATGTCATGTTACAGATAGCTAAGCCCCAGGCTAGCAGAACCTATCAAATATCACTGCAGTCCCAAAACCAATTTGGAATTTATCTAGAGAGCTGGGCTCCAGCCTCACTGTAGTCCGGAGGAGTTTATATTTGTAATCCCAGGGATAAGTTATTGGAATTCCAATAAGTAAATTCCAATCTATCACTTCCAGTGCAACCCACAGTGAGAATAAAGAGACACACATGTATCTGCAGCTGTGGGGAGCCAAGGGAGTACTAAGTCTAGTAGGAACAATGGCTAACCGGAACAAAGGCCCCAACCCAGGGCTGAACCCGGGTTTTATTAATTCGTGAAGAGGGGAGTGGCTTGGGTTGAGTGACTATAAGAGTGGCAGAAAGTACGGGAGTACTGTAAGCTGGGCTAGGTAGGAGGCGCAATGGCACCCCTGCAATATGCAGAGAGAGGTATGCAGAAGGAATGCCGGATTCTGATAACCAGTAGCCTCTAAGTTTGGAGGAATCTGTGTAACACAGGTTGAGGAAGTATCATGTGTTTTTGGGTCAGTGCCTCAGCTTCTGCTCTGAGATGTCATGGGTTCTTTCTTGAGCCTCAGTTTCAGCCAACAGCGCAGCATCTCTCTGCCTAGCTCACAGTGAGTGGTCCTTACTAGGCACGCTTAGTCCTTAGTAGTCAGGAAGCTGTAGATGGAGCATCACTGACCTATCCATTGCTTCAAAGGCTACACATCAGCACCTCCACTAGACCCATTTGTATTGCTTAAAGCCAATTGAGGGGATAAAGTATTATCCTAGCCAGCTCTGTACATATCAATACACGGAATTAGGGCAAGGTTTAGCCAACATGGAGACAAAGGGTCTTCTTTCAAGGAGAGCTGTCCCAGGGGTCCTCCACAGAATTTTTGTTTTCTTTTTCCTGTAGGTAGACAGTGGGGGAGGAAAGGTTAGTAGAAGGTAAACTTTTTTTTTTTTAGAGGAGAAAAAAGACACATATAAGAAAGACAAAAAGCAAAAGAGACAAACAAACAATTATAGTAAATGCAGAACAGTAACAGTATAGGTTTACAAAACAGGATGATAGAAACTTGACAATGGTTGCAATATTGCGTATCGTTATCTTCAAAATGGTTGTTTACATTAACAGATACAGACATGTAAAATTGATCTAATCATATGAGCATTAACTGTTCTTTCTCAATAACTAATACATTTAGCAATGTGTTCGTTTTAGTTATCTTACATATATGTATATACAGATTTATATCTTTTCCTTTTCCCTTCCCTCTTTCTCCCTTTAGAAGGTGAGCTTTTATGCTGAATTGCTTTTTGGAAAATTAGTGGTGTGCCATCAAGCCTTTTTGTCTGAGCAGGTTCTCAGATATTTTTCCACCACAAAGATTGTACTAGAATGGCTACACTGGCATCTCCTAATGTCTTCCTCCTCTTTTTAAATTCACAGGTTGAAAATGAATATGGCTCCTACTTCGCCTGTGACTATAACTACCTGCGTTTCCTGCAGCAGCGCTTCCGTTACCATCTGGGTGACAGTGTACTTCTGTTCACCACTGATGGGTCAAAACAAGAATTTCTGCGGTGTGGGACCCTGCAAGGCCTCTATGCCACAGTGGACTTTGGAGTGGGTCAGTGCTGGTCATAGCAGAAAGTGCAACTTCACATTGGCTTTTGGCTCATTTAGTCACTTTGGAAGCAGCTGTTGTTTTAAGAGGCCTGGGCAGTTTGGATAACACTTCTCAGATTTTCCTTTACCAAGTGTACCAGTTAGCTTTGTGGGACTGTAACAAAATACTCGAGATCTTCCACTTAAGAAGAGAGGGTTATTTTCTTATAGACTTGGCAGCTTCAGTGCATAGTTATTTGCTCTGTTGCTTTTTAGCCTATGGTAAGATGGTTATGCCATGGGAGGAGTGCTTGGTAGAAGAGTCCCTTTCATTTCATTGCCAGGAATCTAAAGAGAACAAAAGACTGGGGTCTCACAGTCCCCTTCAGAGCAGTGCCACAGTGACCTGAAACCTCCCACTGGGTCCCACCTCTTACAAGTTCCACCACTTCCCAGTAGCACTGTGCTTGGAACCAAGCCTTCAACACATGGGCTTCTGGGGGGCTTTATTTATTTATTTATTTTGGTGTTTTGAGATGGGGTCTTGCTATGTAGTTTGGGCCATCCTTGAACTCATGTAGCCCAGGCTGCCCTTGAACTCACAGTGATGCTTCTGCCTCAGCCTCCTGAGTACCAGGATTACAGGTATGCATCCCTACACCCTGCTGTTCTGGAGGACGTTAAGAGCCAAATTGTGGCATTAAGTAACAGGTAAAATAGAATAATTATGCCCCCCTCAGTTGCAAAAGATCATGTTACTTCATCCTAGAGGACAAACACTTCCAGAGTAGCTTCGTGTTTCACGTTGGGGAGCCTCCCTGGACTCTGGAATGTGCTGTGTCAGGCAGACCCAGCCAGGGGATGGGCGGTGCCTGCTGGGAGAAGCTGTCCCTTCAGGCCCTTGCCTGGAGCCAGCTCTGTTGCTCTCTGCCCTGGTCTGCTCTCTGAGTCTTCACATCTCAGCAGGATGCTGAGGGTCACATTGTGGCTGAGTAAAACTCAGCTGGTGGCTGGTGTGGCAGCCTGTCAGCCCTCAGAGCAGGAAGCTTACCTGACACTTCTGTTGTCTTTCTGCGTAAGTAACTCGTAACTCAGGACCTTCTAGCTGAGAGGGCTGGATTGGGTTGCCACATGCTACAGAAATTGCCTTGCCAGACTCCGGTGCCGTGGTTCATACACTGCAGAGATTCAGCAAATGAAAGCTCTCAGTGAACAGGCAGTGTGGCCAGGATGAAATGTCACTCTTAATTTTAGTTGAGAGCAGGTAAATGTAGAACATGATCCTAATGAGGATCTGAGGCCCAGATTTTCTTTCTTGTTTGGTTTGGTTTGGCTTTTGCTATGGGGACATTACTGAGACAGTTATAACCTTGAAATAGAGCTTGTAGTTTCAACTATTTTATTGATGGTAATGTTCTGATCTTCATAATAGTTATTGTAAACAATTTCTAAAGGATGTCCTTGCTTTTTGCAAACACACATTGAAGTATTTAGGAGCAAAGGGGCATCATGTCTGCAGCTTATTCTCCCCTGGCTCAGGAAAAAAAAGTTATACTTTTATATAGAAAGAGAAACTGATAAAATAAATGTGCTAAAGTGCCACCAACTGGGGAATCTTGGTGAAGGAAACTTGAGAGTTCTTTGTACTACTCTTACAACTTTCTATGAGATCGAAATTATTTCAAGATAAAAATTACTCCCTCCCAGAAAAACCCCGGCTCTGCATGTAGCACAAAACCCCTTGCATCCTCCTGTTGCGACATAAGCCACTTCTGGCACATCGCACAGCCCACGCTTGCCGCCTCTTGAGAGGCACCTGCCAGAGACTAAGATGCAGGAATTAGACGGAAGCACTTTTTTCTTTTCTTTTTTTCTTATTTTTTTCTTTTCCACTACCAGGGATTAAACCCAGGGACGGCGCATGCTAGGCAAGGGCACTACCACAGAGCTATATCCCTAGCCCTTTCTTTTTATTATATTTTGAGACAAGGTCTTGCTGAGTTGCCCAGGCTGAACTTGAACTTGTGATCCTCCTGCCTTAGCCTTCCCAGTAGCTGGAATTATAAGCCTGAGCCACTATGCTGAAGTTGCATTTTTGTAGATGTTCTGTGTTATCAGAGCATTGATGTTAAGTGAATTGAATGTTTCTAGAAACATGGTCCGTTGCTCAGGGTGTTGGTGAGATGCCTGCTCTACACTGAGCTGCAAAGGAAGTGGCATGATGGTTTCCTCCTGCTCTGGCTGCCTCCCATCCTCGTGATGAAAGAGCTCAGTATTTTTCTATTGGGAGGAACATATCGAAGGTGATCCTGAGTTTGTTATAAGTGTGGTTTGTATGAGGGTACAGTATGACTTTTCCTACTGGGGTTGAAGAATAGGTACACTGCAAGGCCATTGTTCCTGTGGCGGGTGGGTTGACCTCCGTCTAGCGCCATTCATTCATGTGACAGAGGGACCTTGCCCACTGAGGACCATGGGCAGGTATTGAGACGAAGCTCATGAGAATAGAACAGTGTTTAAAGATCTGAATGCCTCCTCATGTTTAATAATGAGAACTACAGCTATGCAGTGAACAAAACTCTGTTCTTTCTAGGTGAGCATTCTCTCCCGAAAGCTGGCTTTGTATAGAGACACTAAAAGAGAACCTCAGCGAAGGGGTTAATAGAGGGTCATAGCCAGCGTTGCTTCTGCCCTGGCCTGCCATGGAGAGGTGTCCCAGTTCTGTGTGTGAGGACATTCAGCTTTCACTGTTTCACTGACATGAGGCAGCCCACCACCTCTCTGTGGAGAAATTCTTTTTCCTTTTAGAAGAGGAAAGAACATAGAAATCACGGGAGGCAAAGCAACACAATCATCCTAATGGACTGTTTCAAAAAGTTGAGAGTAGGTGGTCTGGAGTGACTGATGGTGTATGTGTTGGCTACTTTTCTCTCATGGCTGAGGCAAAATACCTGACACCCAAAATGAAGGAAGGAAAGGTTTATTTAGCTCACAGTATGTGGAGGTTTCAGTCCATAATCAGCTGGCTCCAAGGCAGGGTGGTGTGGCTGAGGGGCAGCTGTTCATGATGGCTGAGGTAGATGCCAAAAGCGACAAGATCAAAAGGGCAAAAAGGGGAAGAGAACAAACCTCTTCTCCTCCCTCATGCTATAAGCAGGCTGCCCTCCACCCCAGACAGGTGTGGCACCCACACCACCTCTGTGCCTTCCTTTGCACAGGCTGAGGATGTTTACAAGGTAAGGACTCTGGCTCCCTGCTGAGTCACTTAGTTAAACTTCTGAGCTTCTCAAGTTGTCACAGTGTATCAACCATGACAGTGTACAAATGAGAATTCAGGATATGCTCCATTATTCAGGGATAAACATGAGGCCACCCTCTCTCTCTTGATTGTCGATTAGCTGGCAAATATTTGTGCACTATTTTGTGTGGTGCGGTGGAGGCTGCAGGGATGCATCTTCAGAGCCAGCCCATCCTGCAGGGACCGTGTAGATCAACCAGCTGCCCACATAAAGAGCTGAGTAAAGAGATGAGTGCGCAGTGCACACCCGAGGCCCTGGGGGAACACGGCTGAAGAAACCGGGCCTGCGAGGTGAATGGCTGAGGCATACAGCTAGGGGAGCCCACGGGGGCCTGTTCAGAGAGGAAGCGGTGTTCTGTGGTCCCCATACATCCCTCAGGCAGATGCTCTGGAGCCACTTCAGGGGTGTCCCAGTGCCATGGGTGTGTGGGAAGGGGCAGGGACCTGCCTCAGTCAGTTCAGGCTGTTGCAACAGAATACTGGGGGGGAGGGTGTCATTTATGAACAGTAGCTCACTGCTCACGGTGCCGGAGGCTGGGCAGTCCAAGTCCAAGGAGGGTCTATTCCCTGCTTCAGAAATGCACTTTCTTGCTGTGGCAGAGGGGCATGGATGTCCCTGGAACCTGTTTTGTAAGGACACTAAATCCTATTCATGGTGGCAGAGTCCGCATGACTGAGTGACTTCCCAAAGTCCCCACTACTTGCTCCAATCACACTGGGGTTTAGATTCCAGCTGACAGACTTTGGAGAGACCCAGCAGTCAGACCATGGCAGGGCGGCAGGCCCGTGTCCCACGAGGGGCTCATTGCATCTTGGTATTCCCATGACTGACCTTTCTTCTCCCTCCTGTGATTTTCAGGCAGCAACATCACAGAAGCTTTCCTGGTCCAGAGGAAAGCTGAGCCCAAAGGACCCTTGGTAAGAGTTGAGAGTGAGGTGTGAAGACTGTCAGCTTGTTAACAACTCCAGCCTGAGTGCTGAGCGAGGCAGGTGACATGCTGAAAAAGGGAATAGGCAACTTGGGAGGCCGAGGCAGGAGGATTGCTGTGAGTTTGAGGCCAGCCTGAGCTACGTCTTGAGTTAAAGGCCAGCTTGGACTATGTAGAGAGACTCTGTCTCAAAAAGGTGGAGGGGACATACAGATCCTTGGTGTGCTGGCTCTAGAATCAGCAGTTGAGGGATTGTGGGGACAGAGGCCTTCTGGACTAATGAGTGACAGCATAAACACTGTGCACCCATCTGGAATCCGGGCCTTGTGCTTCAGTAGCACAGAATGTGGAGTAACATGAATGGCCAGGGCAACTCCCATAAGTGTCTCCTCTTCACGAGGTCACTCTCCAGGTGGGTCCTGCAGCCCGGCGGTGGCTGGGAGTGGCTGGGCCGGAGTCTGGCTCAGGTTGGTGTCTTTTGAGAGTGGTTTGTGCCAGAGAGACCGATTTCTCCGACTTCCAAATGTTTAGGACTCACTTGGGGATCTGATGGAGATGCAGAATTCAATCTGATGGGTCTGGGTGGAGCAGGAGGGGCTGCATTTCCAGGTCAGTCTGTGACACTGAGGATGCACTTTGCTGTCCACCCTCGGAGTCCTGGAGGCTGCTAGGAGTAGGTGGCAGCGGCAGGGTCCAGGTGGCCCTAGACAGCCCATCAGCCCTTCCTGCTCTCTGCCCTTGCCTTGCTCAGCAGTGGTGATTGGGCTCACTCAGCCCCGAGGAGGCCCCCGCCCCAGGCAGGCCCTGCTAGCAGCAGCTTTTCCCAGGTCTGTGAGGCTCAGTGAGCTGTGCGGAGCCTGCAGCCACAGACTCTGGGTGGAGCTATTTCCTGGAGCCTCATGCGTCCAGGTTTCATTTTTCCTCTTTAGAACAAAGGATTGGCAGAGATTTGAGTGATCAAGAGAAAAACTTAAAGTTGCTTTATAGACTACTTGGACATAAGTCAACCTGAGATCTCAAAGTCTGTATTCACACAAAGGGTAAATTTCCAACTAATTCTGTTTGTTCATTTATTTGTTCTTATGTTTGTTTTTGAGCCAGGGTCTCACTATGTAGTTCAGGCTGGTCCTTGAGCTCACTGTGTAGCCTAGGCTGGCCTCAGACTTGCAAGGATCCTCCTGCTTCAGCCTCCTCAATGCTAGAATGACAGGCATGTGCCACCAAGCCTGGCTTAAAGCTAATTCTTTTTTTTTTTTTTTTTTTTTTTTTTTTGGCACCGGGGATCGAACTGCCAGATAGGCGCTTAAGCCACTGAGCCAAACTCCCGGCCCTAGTTTTTTGAGGCAGGGTCACACTATGTAGCTCAGGTCGGCCTTGTGCTCGCGTTGTGGCCCAAGCCGGCCTCAAACTCACAACGCTCCTCCTACCTCAGCCTCCTGAGTGCTGGGATTAAAGGCATGTGCCGCCACACCCCACTAGAGCTAATTCTTTTATAAAAATGTTTTGCCCAGTTCTTTGCCCAACACTAAACTTTTCTGCTGGGAAATGATTAAGAAACTTGATGTAAGTAAAGCGTTTTAGGAATATAGTTGTCCCTCCGTATGCATGGGGGTTGGGTCCAGGACACCTCCTCAGACACTAAAATCCACGGATGCTCAAGTTTTCTCTCTCCCTCTCCCCTCCACACTCTCCCTCCTTCCTTCCCTCCCTCCTCTCCCCCTCCCCATCCCCCTTCCCCTCTTCCTCTCCTTTTTCCTCTCCTTTCCTCTCCTCTCCTCCTCCTCTTCCTTCTTCTTCTCTCCCTCTCCCTCTCTCTCACACACACACACATACACACACACACACAACAGGGTCTCACTACATAGTTCAGATTGTTCTTGAACTCACTATGTACCCGACTGACCTTGAACTTACAGCAGTCGTCCTGCCTCAGCTTTCCAGGTGCTGGGATTACAGGCAGGCACCACCACATCCAACTTTCAACTCTGTTACATAAAATGTGGCCATATTTGCTCATGACTTCCACACATCCTCCTGTATACTAGTATAACACATTCACGACAGGGCTGTAATTCTTACATCTTGCTGCCAGGTGGCTGTGAACCACCAGTGATACACATATGACTGTACAGTTGGGTGGTATGGGACAGCCATGCATGTGCCACTGGTTCAAGACAGCGGGAACATGTTAATTTATCTCTAGTTTCCTTATGATGCTTACTACACTGTAAATGCTATGTAAATAGTTGTCTGACTTTATTATTTAGAGAATAATGACAAGAAAATAAGTCTGCACCTGTTCAATACAGTTTTTTCTCGCACTTTTTGATCTGCAGCAGATTTGCGTCACGACTGTGGAGGGCTGAATGTCCTCGTGTAAGATGAGGTCTCATGCAGGGTTTGCACTCAGGGACTGGGTTTGGGCAGTGGTTTTATTGGAAGTCTTCCTTGGTCCCCAGCTCTGGGAAAAGCAGCACCTGTCAACTCCCCCTTCCATGGGGCCCTCAGGGGAGTTGGTGGAGTACTACAGGGATGCCTCAGCATTTGAACGTCTATCTTGAGTTCTACTTTCTTCTCCCTTTCTAGATCAATTCTGAGTTCTATACTGGCTGGTTAGACCACTGGGGCGAACGTCACTGGACAGTCAAGACTGAGGCTGTGGTGTCCTCCCTCTCTGATATGCTCGCCCGGGGGGCGAATGTGAACATGTGAGTGTACAGTGCCTGAAGGGAGGGTGCCCTCAGTAGCTGCGGGCTCACAGTTAAGTACTGTGTGTTCTCTGCTTTCCTTGTAGGTACATGTTTATGGGTGGGACCAACTTTGCCTATTGGAATGGTAAGAGCAACTTAACATCTGTCTGTAGAAACTTATGCAGTTTTGCATTCTCCATTTTGGGGAGCATACCTAAAGACAATTTTTGTTTTCTATTTTTTCATTATCTTGTAACTTTTCTAATATATAAGAATTACCTATATTTTTTTAAAGAATTACTTATGTAATCATTTTATTCTAATTTGTTTTTTAAGAAACAAAGCCCGAGCACTTAGAAGCCTTGTTTTTTATTTATTTAGTTAGTTAGTTTTCATTTTTGTTTTTGTTATTATGTTTTTTTGAGACAGGGTCTCACTATGTAGGTCAGGCTGTCCTTGAACTCACTATGTAGCCCAGGCTGGCCTGGAACTCATGGTGATCCTCCTGCCTCAGCCTCGCAAGTGCTGGGACTACAGGTGTGCACCACACCAGGCAGCCTTGTTTTTATTTATTTATTTATTTTAAAGAGAAAAAAAAATTTCAAAACAGGATAATTAGAGGGTAACAATGACTAATATGTTGCATATTGTTATCTTTAAATTAATTACTCTGAGTACAAAATATCTGCATTTAATAGTCCAAACAATGTTAGCACAAACCTTTCTTTTCAAAACCCCCCGCCCCCCCAGCACTGGGGATCAAACTCACAACCTTGCGCCTGCCAGACAGGCACTTAAGTCATTGAGCCAAACTCCCAGCCCTGGTTTTTTGAGGCAGGGTCGCACTATGTAGCTCAGGCCGGCCTTTCGCTTGTGTAGTAGCCCAAGCTGGCCTTGAGCTCACAACACTCCTTCTACCTCAACTTCCCGAGTACTGGGATTAAAAGCGTGCACCACCACGCCCAGCTAGTAGTATAACTATCTTAATTCTCACATACATTTTTTTTTCCACTAAGGAAACAATATGATGTTTATATATGCGAGTCTGATTTATTTCACTTATGAGTGTGGTCTCTAGTTGCATCCATTTACCCAAAAAAGTCTCAAGTTTATCCTTCTTTATGACTGAGTTGTACTCCATTGTATAAAAAGACCACATCTTTTTTGTCCATTCTTCGATTGATGGGCATTTATGTTGTTTCCAAGATCTAGCTATTACAAATTGTGCTGCTATTAAACATGGGTACATGTATATTGCTGTAGTATGATGTTTTTAATTCTCCTGGGAAGATACCCAGAAGGGAATAGCTGGGTCGAATGAAACCTGTAGTCCTAGTTCTGTTTTGTTTTTTTTTTTTTTTTTGCGGCACCGGGGATTGAACTCACAGCCTCACACCTGCCAGACAGGCACTACAGGCACTTAAGCCACTGAGCCAAACTCCCAGCCCTAGTCCTAGTTTTTTGAGGAATCTCCACACTGATTTCCACAGTGGGTGCACCAGTCTACACTCCCACCAAGAGTGGAGAAGGGTTCCTTTTTCCCCACAGCCCCTCCAGCATTTGTTATTGCTTGATTTCTTGAAAACAGCCATTTTTTCCGGGGTGAGGTGGAATCTCAGCGTTGTTTTAATTTGCATCTCTCGAATGACTGGTGGTGTTGAACATTTTTTCACATATTTATTTGCTGTTTGTATTTTTTCATCTGAGAAGCATGTATTCATCTCAGTGTCCATTTTTGGATTGGGTTTTTAAATATGGGAGGACTGATTTTTTTTTTTAGTTCTTTATATGCTGTTTTTTGTTTGTTTGTTTTTTGCCTTTTTTGAGACAGAGTCTCAATATGCAGTTCAGGCTGGCCTTGAGCTCACTTTGTAGCCCAGGCTGATCTCGGACTCGAAGTGATCCTCCTGCCTCAGCCTCCCGAGTGCTGGGATTACAGGTGTGCGTCACCCTGCCTGGCTTCTTTGTGTGTTCTTTTTTTTTTTTTTTTTTTTTTTTTTTTTTTTTTTTTTTTGCAGTACTGGGGATCAAACTCACAACCTCACAGGCACTTAGGCCACTGAGCCAAACTCCCGGTCCTATTTTTTTCGAGGCAGGGTCACATTATGTAGCTCAGGCTGGCCTTGCTCACATCATAGCCCAAATGGGCCTCGAACTCACAACACTCCACCTACCTCAGCCTCCTGAGTGCTAGGATTAAAGGTGTGTGCCACCATGCCTGGCTTCTTTGTATGTTCTCGATAGTAATCCTTTGGCTGAGGACCAGCTGGCAAACATTTTCTCCCACATGGGAGGTTGTCTCTTCACTCTGTCAGTGGTTTCTCTTGCTGCGCAAAAGCTTTTTATTTTATTTTTATTTTTATTTTTATTTTTATTATTATTATTTTTTTTTTTTTTTTTTTTTTTTTTGAGACGGAGTCTCACTATGCAGTTCGAGATGGCCTTGAACTCACTTGGTAGCCCAGGCTGGTCTCAAACTCGAAACGATTCTACTGCCTCGGCCTCCTGAGTGCTGGGGGGGGTTTTTTGTTTGTTTGTGTTGTTTTCGTGTGTGTGTGTGTGTGTGTGCTGGGGATTGAACTCATGACCTCACACTTGCCAGGCAAGCACTTGTGCTACTGAACTAAATCCCCTGCTGGCAAAAGCTTTTTAATAAGATGAGATCCCAGTTGTTGATTCTTTGCGATTGTTCCTGTGTGACCAGGGATTTTTTTCATAAAGCCTTTGCCTACACCAATGTCTTCAAGAGTTCTACATATTCTGTCTTCAGCCTTCTTGGTTTAAAATAAGTCTAGCTGGGCAGGCTTGTGCTGCTATAAACATGGGTACACACACATTGCTGTGGTAGGATGTTTTTAATTCTTCTGGGAAGATGCCCAGAAGGGGAATAGCTGGGTCTAATATGACCTCTAATCCTAGTTTTTGGAGGTCTCTTTACACTCATTTCCATAGTGGTTGCACCAGTCTACAACCCCACCGACAGTGGAGAAGGCTTCCTTTGTAGTCTGTGACTAGTGTATTTGTGCATACATTTTCTGAGGTCTTTTTTTTTCTTTTAACATTTTTTTGATACATGATTCGCATTCCCTACATTTCACAATAAATGAATATTAAGTATATTCTCCAGGTTTTGCAGCCATTACTGCTATCTCATTCTAGAATGTTCTCATCACCCCAGAAAGAAACTCCACACCCATTTGTAGTCACTCCCCTCTATTCCTCTTTCCAGCCCATGGAAATAAACTACCCTCCCTGTCACTATGGATTTGCCTTTTCTAGACATTTTATATAAATAAAACTAGACAATGTGTGGTTTTTAAAAATCTGCTTTCATTAGCCTAATGTTTTCAAGGCACATTCATGTAACAGCATATATTAGTACTTCATTTTTTATAGGTGAATAACATGCTCATGTATGGACTTAGAATATTTTGTTTACCAATTTTTGTTGGTTGATAGACTTTTGGTTATTTCTACTTTTTGCTTGTTATGAATGACGATGCTGAGAACACTGATCTATTTGGATCCCTGCTTCTGTTCTTTTGGGTGTTTACCTACAAGTGGACTTGCTGGGTCACACAATCACTCTGTGTTTAGAGTTTAGGAACTGCCTTCATGTTTCCCAAAGTGGCAACACCATCTGCATTACTGTACTTGTTTTTTTTTTTTTTTTTTTTTTTTTTTTTTTTTTTTTTTTTTTTTTTTTTTTTTTTTTTTTTTTTTTTTTTTTGGGTAGAAATAATTATGACAAATTTCTCTATATTGCAGTTAGACAAATTATGTTGTATTCCACACATTTCTCCACATCTGCATTTTTCTGTCTGAATCGTTGAGGATGCTTGGCCATTGCATATTAGAAGCACAGTTTGGGGCTAAATCTTGCAGAATTTGAAACTGGATACAATTTATTTCAGCCAGGAGTGATGGTACATGCCTGTAATCCAAGCTCTCTGGGAGGCCGAGGCAGTAAAATCACAAGTTTGGGCACAATTTAGCAACTTGGCAAGACTCTGTTTCAAAATAAAAGATAAAGAAAAGGGCTGGGGATATGGCTCAGTGTAAGAGCTCTGAGTTCAATCTCCAGTACTTAAAAAAAAAAAAATACAGCAGCAAAAACAAAAAAATAAACATTGCAACTTCTCCTTTGAGTGCTGTTTTTGTAGGAGGGACTGGTGAGGGAAAGACAGTGCTTAAAAACACTATCAGTTGTACTACTTTCATTAGAGCCAGGAAATGAAGATAAAAATACAGAGCCGGGCGTGGTGGCACATGCCTGTAATCCCAGCACTCTGGAGGCTGAGGCAGGAGAATCGTTGCAAGTTCGAGACCAACCTGGGCTACAAAGTGAGCCCAAGACCAGCCTGACTGCATAGTGAGACCCTGTCTCAAAAAGATAAAACAAAATAATAATAATAAAAAGAAGATAAAAATACAGATGTCACTGCTTAAGGGACAGCAGTGTGCCAGGGTTGGTCACTGATGCTTCAAGTCATCTCTGTGTGTCTTCTGGATCCAGTAAATCTTGGTGCCACCTTTTCTGTGAGCAGATGGGGGATTCCACTTAGCCGCCAGTGACTGCTTTGACTTGTCGACCAATCCAGAAAAACAGACCAGTATTTTTTGCAACTTTACATAGCACAATTTTTTAAAAAAATTATTGTTCTTAATATAGTCTTCTTAGAAAAAAACCTTAGACAACACAAAAACTATCACTCAGAAAGTGAAAGCTGTCCTTTGTCCTGTCCCCTGCTCCCTAATCAATAGAAGTCTCTTTTCTGCCACTATTTTCTTACTTAGTTCTCACATCAGTCTCATCTACGGTAGAGTTTCATTGTTGTTTTCGGTACTGGGGATTGAACCTATGACCTTCCCACTGAGTGTATTCCTGGCCCTTTAAAACATTTTTTTTTATTTTGAGTGAGGTCTCATTAAGTTAGGTCTTTAAATTGCCCAGGCTTAGCTTGAACTTGTAATTCCGCTTCAGCCTCCCAGATAGCTGGGATTATAAACATGTGCCTCCATGCCCAACTAGGTTGGGGTGCTTCTTGCTTGCTTTCTCTCTCTCGCTCTCTCTCTCTCTCTCTCTCTCTCTCTCTCTCTCTTTCTTTCTTTCTTCATTTTTCCCTTCTTTCTTTTCTCCCTCAGGTTGGGAGTATTTGGGGAATATCGATACCATTTTAGAGATAAGAGTATCTGAGTGTGAAAAATGCTCCATGCTTCCTGTTCAGCTGGCAAAGGGTAGAGACTAGATTCAGGCTCAGGCCTGATGGAGCCCATGAGATAATCCTTTGCAGCCTGCAGCCCTGACTAACGCGCTGCAGCCCATGTGCATTCTTCAGGCCTCTTGGACCTGCCTCTGGGCCAGGCGCCCAGGGGTCAGGAGGCAAGGTCAGGCTGTTCTTTGGGCCAGCTGCCCAGAGGAGGGCAGTGAGAGAACATCATCTGGAGGGAGCCCCCTTGCCCTTCCATGTGCAGTGTGTCCCCTGCCCACTATCTGCATCTCTTCAGCCAGGTGTCCACTGCCTGCAGGACCCAAGATGCCCCATACCTCCCTTATGGTATGGAGAGTTGAGGTGTGCTAAGTCTCCCAATTTCTCTTGCCCTCCTACCTTGCTCACCCTCTCATCTGGCTCCATTTCTCTCCACTGTCTACCCTGGGCTGAAAACATCCACATTAAGATTGTGCTGGTAGAGCCCGGGCATGGTGATGCATACCTGTAACCCCAGCACTCAGGAGGCTGAGGCAGGATTGCCTTGAGTTCAAGGCCAGCCTGGACTACATAGCAAGACCCTGTCTCAAAAAGAGAGCGAGAGAGACTGAGATTGATTGATTGTGCTGGAAGAGCTAGAGCAAAGACTTACTCTTCAGTCCAGCCTCCCAGCCTGGGTTCCCTGTCTCTGAATTACGCTGGCTCAACTTGCCAGCTTTTGCAGAGCTTTTCTGTGCCTAGCTCGAGGGTAAGCAAGACAAAGTCTTCCCTTAAGATATGCACAGTTGAGCGTAGAGCGAGATATGGAAATGAGCTTAGCAGCCCCATCACTGCCAGCTTAGGGGTGGAGGAGCCCCCCGGAAGTTGAGTGAGCTCCTGCAGCCGGGGATGTGGTTTTGGTTCTCTGTGTCTCATGGGAAGGTATGTATCGTAACCTGTGCTTCCTGAGGCAAGCAGACCTGTTGACTGAGTTGTGTCTGATCAGTTCAGTTGGTTAGATGGTCTAGGTCTTTAAAAATGGGGGTTCTGTGCAGAGAACTAATGAGAAAGTCGTTGGGGGCTACCCCCAGCCTCAGCCTCACTCATTCGTCAGCTCCTCCACCGCAGGGTCACCTGGGCTCCTCCATCGTTTGTGAGCTGTGTCCAGGGAATTTATTACTGATTAAGGGCCAACTGTCATATTTCATGCTTCATGTGCTTACATATTAGATTGCACAAAAGATTAATCCTAACATAAATCTATCCTCATCCACTTGTGTTGCAAAGTGCCCTCCCAAGCTGAGGGAGAAGGGCACGGAGCCTTGCCGGTCCACAGAAGGCAGCAGCTTCTTTACCTGGGAGTCTGTGGAAATGCAGTCTCAGGTCACACCCGGCTCTCCTGAGGCAGAGTTGCAGTGGGGCTTAGATGTGCAGTTTTAGCAGGCTTCCCCTGTGACTCCTATGCGTGGGTGAGTTTTCAAAGCACCGTACTGCCCAGTGCCTCAGACTGCTTCATCCCTGTGAATGCCGTCTGTCCCATGATTGGGAACCTCTGGTTTAGACCTTGCCCCTTGGACAATTACAGGACATTGACTTTTCTGGGCCTTTTTATGCAGTACTGACCCTATGCATTGGTCTTTGTTACAGGTCCAGTTTCCAGGGAAACAGGCTCTGGGATGAACCAGCAGGAAGTTCCTTGGAGGTGCTCCCAGGAGCATCACCTGCAGAGGAGCACAGGGGCGTGGGGGGATCGGGCAGCCAGGTCAGGCTCCCACGCAATTTCACACAGGCCTCGGCCCATGCTAGAGTGAGCAGGGGCGGGGGGAGCAGGTGCTGGCCCTGTGAGCACAGGGAGCTGGTTTTTCTACCTGCACTGCTCAGCTGTCAGACACAGGCTATCCCTGGAGGGTTGTAACCTGGTGCGGGGAACACCTGGCATCCAGGGTAGTGAGTGATTTGTCCTGAATGTGGATCCAAGGGGTCCACGACAGCCCCTGTACATCTGCTGATGTTACAAAGGCCGTAGGGTTGTGTCTGAATCTCTGTGGCTTCCATGTGTCTGCAGTCATCTCTTGTGTTGTTTCATCTGAGGAGCCCTCAGTTTTCTGCTGATCCCAGCCCAGTCACCTATGTCTCCACCAGACGTTTTCTCAGAAGCACAGTAGGAGGCCATGCGAAGGATCACAGCCTGCAGGGTTAACAGCAATGTGGGCTGTACCATAAGCCCTGCCATTGCTGGATGTGAGATGGAAGCAGATTTTTGTGTCAGCTTCATGTTGCCTACTTGTCCAGTAGAAGTGATGTACGTTAGAATCACAGCGATGAGCTTCAACAGAGAGAAAGCAGGCAGGAAGAGTGCTTTGTAAATTCCAGGGTGCTTGGCAAGTGCCAGCTGTGGGGAGAAACTTGTTCCTCTGGATTTGCATTCTGAGGACCATCTCAATGTCTCTTTACAATTAAGCCTATCTTTTTTGTGGGGGGACAGGGTCTCACTATGCAGTTCAGGATGGCCTTGAACTCACTCTGTTTCCCACAATGGTCTCAATTCTCCTACCTCAGCCTCCCAAGTGCTGGGACTACAGGCATGCACCCCCATGCCAGGCATTTTAACAATTCTGATGTGTCCTTATTTCTCCTCCCCATCATTCTGAGCCCATGAGTCCCACAGAACTTGTCCCCGGGGAGGGCCTTCAGTAGTAAGTAGTGGCACATTTTTGTCTTCTAGGGGCCAACACACCCTATGCAGCACAACCTACCAGCTACGACTATGACGCCCCCCTGAGCGAAGCAGGGGACCTCACTGAGAAGTATTTTGCTATACGAAGGGTTATCCAGAAGGTAGGTGCTTCGTGCAGATGGCAGTGCACTGGGCTTGGTCAGAGCCTCCCTGCACTCACTGTGGCTCTGTAGATGACTTCCTGCCGAGGACCTCCGTGTGAAACATGGATGAAGGGAGGCATCAGGTAGATTCAGGTTGGAGTCTTGGTCCCACCTGAGCAAGAGTGAACCTGTGATCAAATTCCTCTACTCATCTAGTAAACTGTAAGCAGGGATTAGGGAACTTGGTTGTATCATGAGGAGTAAAAAGAACATACAGGCTGGACATGGTGGCACATGCCTGTCATCCCAGCACTCTGGGAGGTTGAGGCTGGAAGATAATGAGTTCAAACCTAGCGTGGGCAACTTGGCAAGACCCTGTCTCAAATTTTAAAAAAACAAAACAAAAACAAAAAAACACGACTTGGGATGTAGCTCAGTGCAGAATCTCTGGGTTCAATCCGTAATACCAACAGGGAAAAATAAAGAGCATATAAACCGTCTGGTGGACTGGGGGTATGGCTCAGTGGTCGAGTGCCGGCCTAGCACACATGAGGCCCTGGGTTCAACTCCTAGCACCACAGAAAATTTAAAAAATAAAAAATAAGCCATCCAGGTCAGTCCCTGACACACACATGTCCAGCCCCATAATTTATACTAAAGGCAGGAAAACGCGTATCCATTTAGATAGCTGACGTAGGAGGGGAAACAGCCTGGGGACGCTGCAGCACTGTGCGAACAGGAGCTGGGCAGAACGAGTGATGCTTCATTGCTCTATCTGGGGCAAGTCTGCAGCTTCCTCCTGGTCTGCTCCTGGACTGCCAGCGTCTGAGGCACCTACAGCTCCCAGGTGGGGTTTCCTGTCTTTGCGGTGGGTTAAAAAAAAACCCACAATTTTTCTGCTCAGTCACCTGAGTTTTGAAGTTAAAAAAACAAAGGCTTTCTGCCTATAAATGGTAAGATTTTTTTTTGTTTTAACAATGATGTAGTCTCAATTTTAAGCATGTATTAAAGTTTATATTATGAAATGTTCTAAAGATATGGACAAATATGATCTAGACTTTTTTCTTCTTTTTAATATTGGAGAGTCAACCTAGGGCATTGCACTAAGCTACATTCTCAGCCCTTTTTTATTTTTTATTGTGAGAAAGGTACTCTCTAGAAGCCAGGCATGGTG
>RJWM01013418.1:24172-53483 GCA_004363535.1 Dasyprocta punctata
AAAAAAAAAAAAAAAAAAAAAAAAAGAAAGAAAAAGAGAAAGAAAGGTGCTCTCCAAATTGCCCTAGCTTGACTTGAATTTGGGATCCTCTTGCCTCAGCCTCCCTAGTAGCTGGGATTACAGGTGTGCACCACTATACCCAGTTTAATTACTGTTATAAATTGTCTGTTTTGCATAAATTCTCAAATGTATGGTTACATTGTTGCTCATGTTATTCTTTTCTCATAGATTCACTTTGCAGAAATTACAATAACATTTCCCAAGCCTCTCTTACCTGTTGTGTTTCAAAGCTTTTGTGCCTTCATTTCTTATTTCCTTCTTTATTTGAGGCTTAGCTTTTTTTTTTTTTAAATATATTTTTACATTTTCTTTAGTGTTTTTGAGACAGGCTCTCACAATGCAATTCAGGCTGGACTTGAACTCACTGTGTAGCCCAGGCTGGCCTGAAACTCATGGTGTTCCTACTGCCTTAGCTTCCTGAGTGCTGGGATTACAAGGATGCACCACCACACCCAGCAGGAGTGTGTTTTTGAATAAGTAAACAAAAGTATTTTTCTGCTTTGTTGATTCTTGACATATTTGCATTCTGATTATAGAGAATGTACTTTATATACCAGTTGTTGAGCCTTGTCTTGGAGCCTGGCGTGTATCCATATTAATAAGTAGTCATTGTGTGCTTGGAAAAAATGCATAATTTACAGTTGTCAAGTATAATATTCTATATCCATGCTTGTTAGATGAAGCCTTTTAATGGTGTTCTGGATGTCTTTGATATGCTTCTGAACTTTTTGTCAGTTTATTTTATTATTTATTGAGAAAATTATTATTTCTCCTGTATTTCTGTCAGTGTTTGAGGTTATGTTATTAGGTATGCACACTGAAATTCTTCAGTACAACTTGTACCCCTCTAGCTCTAATAATGGCTTGAGCCTTGAAGTACATTTTGACTATTGTTACTTAGTACAGCTTATTTGTCTTCCATAGACTAGTGTTTACCTGGTATGTCTTTTCTCATGTTTTACTTTTAATCTTTTAATATCTTCTTTACATGTATCCATTGTAAACAGATTGTAACTGAATTTCTAAATATCTAATTTAAAAATTTTTATCCTTTAACTGCTATATGTATTCATTCATTGTAAGTCTTGATAGATTTTTTTTCTTAATACTAGGGATTAAATGCAGGGCCTCACAGTAAGCGAGTCCCTTACCGCTGAGCTGTCCTCACAGGCCTTTTTCAATTTCAGTTTGGGATGGAATCTCACTCAGTTGCCCAGGCTGGCCTCAGCCTCCTCCTGGCTCAGCCTCTGAGTAGCCAGGGTTAGAGTTATGCAGTACCACACCCTGCCTCACATAGGTTTTCAGCCTTTTTATTTTATAATTTCTATTTGTGCACATTTTTCTGTTTTTTTTTTCTCTACTTTATTGCATCCTTTTAGATTATTTGAAGTTTCCTTTTTCATGATTTTATTCCCTCCCACTTCTTGACTTGAAGATATTCACTATTTTTTAAGTGCTTACCCATTGAAGTGTAAGACATAGCCAGGTATAGTGGTGCACACCTGTAATCCCAGTACTCAGGAGACTGAGGCAGGAGGATTGCCAGGAGTTCAAGGCCAACCTTTTGGACTACATAGTGAGACTCTGTCTCAAAAAAAAAAAAATATATATATATATATCCCCATCACCTGAAAAACATAACTCTTAAGTCAAATGAACCCAGTGCCATGAGCCACACACGCTCCAGAGCCCCTCTCATGCCCCTTTCCAATCAACACTCACCCAGCCCTGAGCTACCACTATCCTGGCCTCTGTCACCTTCAATATATTCTGCTTGTTTGGGGACTTTATGTGATGAGTTCACATGACATGCACTCTTTTGTGTCTGGCTCTCAAACTTTTTCTTTCAGTTTTAACATGTTTGTTTAAAATTACTGTCTTTACTTCTTCTGTGGCATATTCCTCTTTCACTCAGCACTTAACTCTCGTTAACTCCATCTCATATGCTGTTCTTGTCATGTATTTGAGGTCTCTGGGGTTCATTTTCTTGCATTTTAGTTCTGTTTTTAAAAACTAAAAGTGGCCAGCTGAGGTGGTGCACGCCTATCATCCCAGCACTCAGGAGGCTGGGGCAGAAGGATTGCTAGTTTGAGGCCTACATGGGCTACATAGTAGATTCCAGGCAGCCTGGATTTAGGCAGAGCGACTCTGTCTCAAAAACCCTAATGAATGAATGGTAAATAAACAAATCCTGTAGGGCATGAT
This sequence comes from Dasyprocta punctata, assembly GCA_004363535.1. Taxonomy (NCBI): domain Eukaryota; kingdom Metazoa; phylum Chordata; class Mammalia; order Rodentia; family Dasyproctidae; genus Dasyprocta; species Dasyprocta punctata. The sequence continues at coordinate 26,438 of RJWM01013418.1, forward strand.
TATACTGGCTTCAGACAGTATTTGACTTTACCCACCAAGTTCATTTTCTTGCAAATGGTTTGACAAATATTTATCAAGTACTGTCTATGAACCAGGCATGAATTTTGCTGCCTGCTATGGATAGGCATCCTTGAGAGGATGACACTTGTACAAAAACTTCAAGGCTTGAGAGAGCCAATGGATATCCACAATAAGAGCCCTGCAGGCAGAGTTTGGCCAGTGTGGAGGAGAAAAAAGTGCAAAGCATTTCTAAGGAACGGCAAAGGAAGCCAGTGTCACCACCGCAGTGCGGTAAGTGAGGGAGAGAGTCAGGGAGATGGTGGGGAGCTGACTGCAGAGGATCTTCCCGTCCATTTTAAGACACTGACTGCCTTTACTCTCAATGCAATGGGAGGCATCTGAAGAGTTGAGCCAAGCACCTAAAGGGTTATTCAGGCTGCTGTATTGAGACTCGACTCTGGGAGGCAAGGCAAGGGTAGAGCAGGAGTTAGAAGACTTCTGCAGTCTTTCAGGTGAGAGGCAGTTGTACTTTGTGAAGGTACTAAGACCTAGTCCAATTCTAGACTAGTCTAGAATTTTCTGATGTGGGAATGAAACAAATACATAATATAGTGAAGATATGAGGTGTTTAATCAGAGCAACTTAAAGGATACAGTTGTTACTTATGTGAGGTTAGGTTAGAACTTCAATTTTGGATGTGTTAGTTCGACTTGTCTGACTTTATATAAATTGCACAAAACATGACCCTGTAAACACACTGCTTGGGTATTGCTTGGGGTATTTCTGGATGCTGAAGCTGAGTGGGAAATCTGCCGCAGTAATCTAAGAATGAGGGAATGGCAGTGGCAGCAGGGAGTGGAGGAAGCAGTAGATCTGAAGACTATTGGGAAGTAGAGTTGGTAGGATTTGGCCACTGACTGGCTGTAGACATGAGGAAAAACAAGAAATCAATGATTTGTCCAGGTTTGAACCTTAGCTGGAGAACCAATTGGGCATCAAGGTCAGCAACTAAGATGGAGGATTGTAGAGGAGGAATAGGCAGGGAGAGGGAAGCAAGTTCATCTCTGAACCTGTTCAACTCAAGATGCTTCTGGGAGCTTCTGAGTGGAGGTGTCTGTCCAGCCGGCACCAGCATTCAAGAGTGAGATCCCCAGGGCAATTCTGCAAAGAGGCATAGATTCTGAGGCCAGCGGCAGAAGTGGAGGTGAAAGTCCAGGAAGAGGCCAAGATCCCACATGGAGAACCAAGGAGGGTGGACATTGGGCCAAGGAAAAGATAAGCCCAGGGGACTCCAAAAGTTCAACCAGTGGGCTGAGTAAGATGAACCCATGAATGAGACAGTATTTAGAAATGAGTCCAGATGCAAGCTCTAGGTGGTCTGGGCTTATCCCTGACGCCAGCAGCACCCATGAGAACCATGTCTAAGATGCAACGAAATCGTAAGCAGTGGCATCAGTAGCAGTTGGTATTGAGGGCGACAGCTCCAAATCCGAATGACTCTCAGACAAGGGCCTTGGTGCCCTTCTTGAAGTGCTCAGTGGACCAGGGAGAGAGAAATCTGCTAAACAGGCTATTGTCATCACTGCTAAGCATTTGGGCCTTGGCTAAGAAGGTAGAGTACATAACTGAGACCACTGCTCACCACCTTGAGTCTCTAGCTTATCTATACTCCAGCTTCTTCTGTTAGTCTAAGAAGCCCTAGCCTGTGATCACAAATGTCCATCCTTTGTCCAGAGTAGAGCAGGATTGCCATGTCCCAGTGACTGTGTCAAACTCAGTTAATTAAACTGAATAGATTGAAATGGTAGACAATACCTCTTGATAAATAAAGCCAAGAACACATCACTGGAAAATAGAACCTAGCTAAAGAGAACTCCATACCAGCAACAAATTCTCTTTGCTCTATTTGACCTCTACACTCACCTCCCCCACAAAGAAGGACATGAAGAAGCAAAGCTACAAAATGCTTCCAAAGCAGATCCAAGGGGGCACCAATGGAGAGGAAATCAAAAACCAAAGAACTGAACTGCGTGGAATGATTGAAGAATAAGCAAGGAAACTTGGCAAGCTCAAAGATGACATTACACAAAAATAGTGGAACTATCAAACAAACTTACTAATGTGATTATAGAAGAAACAAATAAAAAATCAGAGGAGCTGACCAAAACTATTCAAGACATGAATTACAAATTTATCAAAAAAAAATAGACTCCTTTTGAAAAAGTGCCAAACACAAAATTCTGGAATTCCAGTGAATAGCAGAAGTGACCCACATGAGAAAAGACTCGGCTCTTAAGGGCAGCATGAAAATACATGATGATATATTCAGAGATACCTTAAAAATGACAAGAGAGCAAGGAAAAATTCATTCACTACTAGGTGATGCTAAGAAGACTTAACCTAAGGCAAATTGGATTTAGATCTTAGTGGACAGCACATGTGCAGTAAAAAATCTGTTTACAGAGATCATAGCAGAATAATTTCCAGGTATAGGGAAAGAACTCAGCATCCAAGCAAGTGATGCTTACAGAACACCAAATAATTACAATGAAAAAATGAAACTCCCCGTGGCAAAGCATAATAAAAATCCCAGAAGTTCACCACAAGGACAGAATCTTAAAAGCTGTCAGAGAAAGAAAAAAAAAATAAATCACTTATAAAGGTAAATTCATTAGGATTACAACAGATTTTTCAATACAAAGTTTTTTTGGGTGGGGTACTGGAAATTGAACTCACAACCTTGTGTTTGCTAGGCTGCACTTATGCAGCTGAGCTGTAATCCCAGCCCAAGAATACAACCCCCCTTTTTTTTTTTTTTTTTTTTTTTTTTGGTACCAAGGATTGAACTCATGACCTTGCACTTACCAAGCAAGCACTTGAACTACTGAGCTAAATCCCCAGCCCATGATACAAACTTTAAAGGCCAGAATAGTGTGGAATAAAGTATTTCAAGCCCTAAAACAAAACAACTTTTAACCCAGACTAATATATCTCTCAATACTGTTTTTCAAAATCAATGAAGAAATAAAGATATCCATAACAAAGAATACCTTAAGAAATTTGAGGGCCAGGGATATAGCTCAGCAGCACAGTGCCTGCCTGGCAAGTGCAAGGTCCTGAGTTTGATTCCCAGTACAAAAAGAAAGAAAGAAAGAAAGAAATTTGAAAACCAGATCAGCACTTCAAAAGAATAGAACTTATCCTCACTATACTATCAAATCATGGTGCATTAAAACCAGAAATCACTTGGAAAAGAAACCACAGAAATTTTGCAAATATCTGGACATTAAATAATACACTCCTGAATACTTACTGAGTCAGAGAAAAAATCAAGGAAGAATTTAAATATGTCCTAGGATCAAATGTTAATTCTAGTGCAATATACTAGAACTTATGGGACACAGTGAAAGCAGTCCTAAAAGGAACCTTAAGAAATTTGAACCCCAGAGCAGCACTCCAAAAATACTCAAGAATATCTTAGATAGAGAGTGTGAAGCAAACAGTATCACAAGGTCTGATAGAATAAATACATCAAGCAAAGTGAGTGTTTAAAGAAAAAGGGACAAAATAAAGAAATTAAACGCAGAAAAAATAACACAATGATAGGAATAAGTCAGTACCATTCAGTAATAACTGTCAACATAAATGGCCTCGACTTCCCAATTAAAAAACACAGATTGGCAGATTGGTTCAAAAACAAAATCAAATGGTTTGTTACACCCTGTTTGATGTAAAGTTTATTGCTGTCAATGCTCACATTAGAAAAACAGCAATTTCAAATAAATAACCTAATGATATGCCTCAAGATCCTAGAACAACAAGAATAGTCCAAATCCAAACCCAAGTAAAAAAAAAAAAAAAAAAAAAAAAAAAAAAAAAAAAAAAAAAAAAAAAAAAAAAAAAAAAAAAAAAAAAAAAAAAAAAAAAAAAAAAAAAAAAAAAAAAAAAAAAAAAAAAAAAAAAAAAAAAAAAAAAAAAGGAAATCATAAAGATCAGAGAGGAAATTAATGAAATTGAGATTTAAAAAAAAAACTACAAAGAACCAATGAATCAAAGAGCTGCTTCTTTGAAACAATAAACAAAACAAGCAAATTCCTAGCTGGTTTACAAAAAGAAGGAAAGAAAGGACCCATATCAAAGCAATTGGAAGTGAAAAACTCTTGAAGACATAGGCATAGGTAAGCCAGAACCCCAGCTGCACAAGAATTAACACCAAGGCTCAATGAATGGGTCACATCAAATTTAAAGGTTTCTGCACAGCAAAAGAGATGACCAATAGAGTGAAGAGACAACCTACAGAGTGGGGGAAAAACATTTTTTTTGTCAGCTGTTCCTTGGACAGAGGACTAATATCTAAATATATAAAGAACTCAAAAAATTAGTCCCCCGACAAATGGGTAGCTGAAATGAAGTCACTTCTTAAGAGAAGTATAAATGTCCAGTAAATACATGAAAAATGTTCAGTATCACTGAACACTCAGTATAAGAGAAATACAAATTAAAACTGAAATTCTATCTTACTCCAGAAAAATGGCCATTATCGAGATCAAATAATAACAAGTGTTGGCAAAGCTACAGAGGAAAAAGGAGCCCTTCTACAGTGCTGGGGGGAATGTAAACTAGTACAACCACTATGGAAATTAGGATAGATATTCCTCAGAAAACTAAAACCAGAAATTCCCTTCAATCCAGCTATTTACCTCCTAGGTATCTCCCTGAAAGAGTTAAAGGTATCATATTACAGTGGTACATCCCATGATAAAGCAACACAACTCATAATGTCCATCAACAGATGAATGGATAAAGAAAATTTAGTATTTATGTATTATGAAGCAGTACTCTGCCATAAATAGATAAATCCAAATAAATAAATCAAAGCGCAAAATAAATAATAGATAACAGGAAATAGGGAGATAAATCTTTTGCAAATGGGAAGAAGACCAATAGGTGGAGGAAATAAAAAGAATTTACATTTTTTGTACATGTACCAATTGCCCATGAGGAAGTGATCATTATATACTGTAAACTTATACTAATAAATTTTTTTAAAATGAATACGAGGTCCTCATTTCCTCCCCCACTTTCTATTTTTGTGTTTTGTTTTATTTTTTGGCATTTCAGGTTTAGAAGGGAGAAATGGCCTACCTTGAAAGATTTAGTGACCTTATTCTACTGAGTCTTTGTATACCTTCACTTAGCTGATGTGTTAAATGATATCCAAAATGTATACATCAAAGTAAAGACATTGATGGTAAAGATCCCCTCTACTTGCCTTCCTCTTTCTTCAAAGATATATGGAAAGTATGGCCTTTCAAGAGTACACTAGATGATGACAGTGTCTTTCGTGGACTCAGACCCTGAGAGAGAATCCGTTCCCGGCAGCTGCACTCGCCTGCCCGTGCTCAGTGTAAAGGCCCAGGCAGCCCTTTGCAAGTGAATCTTCAAGGCATGACAAAGCATGTGACATTTGCATTTTCTAATAGAGTCTCTTTGGTGTGGGTAAAACTCAACCAGACATGGTTAACACTTCGACCTCGAGGGTGAACTGTACAGCCCTAGGGCAGCACCCTCTGGTCCCTATTGATTCCTGACAGGGGCGGTGTGAATTTATCTTTGTCTGCCTTTGCGTAAACTTCAGGCCTGCTTTAAGAGTTTTGTTCAGTTCTTCCTAGGGATTCCATCAAAGAGAAGAGTTTGGATGTCTCTTTGGAGCTACAGCAGTCTGCAGGAATTAATCTAGGGGTAGGTGAGGACTTTGAGAGTTGGAGTGGATTCTGAGATTCCCAAAGGTTACCACCCACCTGGGGCTGGGTGAGGAGTGGGGAAGAAAAAACAGCCCTGGTGATTATCTGCACTTCTAAAGCTTAATGAATTTTGAAACTTGACCCCGGATTAGACTGTGCTGGCCGATTGGTTGTCCTTCTTTGTTGATGACTGGAGTGACATCAGCTGGCTGGGTGGGAACACAGGGGTTGTCCTGTGGCGCTGACCCAGTTAGGTGGCCCTTTGCAGCACTGCCTGTACCTTTGCAGCACTGGCCTTGTCATCTCCTGCAGACTTGACTTTTCTAGTCCATCTTCCAGACTGATTCTTCCAAAACACTGATCTGATCAGCCTGTTTTCCTCCAGCCTCCCCTTATTTTTCTTTATTTTTGGTGTGGGTTCTTGCTGCATTGCTCAAGCTCCTGGGCTCAGGCGATCTCCCTACCTCAGCCTCCCGTGCGCTGGGCCTCCAGCTGCGTGACACTGCTGGCCAGCCCGTCTTTCAGTTCTCCCCTTCTCAGGTGTGACTCTGGCACTCAGACAAGAAACAAAGCCACACACATTCCCGAATGGCATCGTGATGGTTTTACCTTCTGACCTTTGTATCTACTGTCTTTTCTGCCTTTGTGGAAAATGAAGACACCTCTGAGTTACTTTGTCTGGGGAGTGTTTGACTCATCTCTTGCAGACTTAGTCCCACTTGGCTTCCTACCACGGCACTGTAGTGTGGAAATCTTTACAACGTCTCATTTTGTGTTGCTGTAACTCATTTGTACAACTTCACTCTTTCAACTGGGTGCTGTTTGTGCCTGTAGTACTAAACCCAGGGTGTGACACGAAGCACTTTCTAAATAAGTTTGTTAGATGAAAACATAAAAACAAGAGATCTTGGGGAAGGGATGGTTGGTCTACTAGATTCTACAGGAAAGTAAGCAGCTTCATAAGTTGAATTTGTCTAGCTAAATATGCGTGATCAGAAACAATATTTCTAATTGACTTGAAAACTGATTAAGCATAAATTATTATAGAGAAATAAAGATTCAGAAATAAAGTATTTTGATATATTTGCCTATTTTCTGAAACACGAATTAATTTGATAGAATATGAGAATTTTGTTAAGTGATAAACTAGTATCAATGAAAAGTCTTTTAAAAGGAACCAGAAAATTATTGTAAATGTGATAGATAGATGCTTAATAATTATGTTAAAGTTATCTGTAGTATTCATTAAAATGTCAAGGTCCAAACAGATAATTGGGTGATGACTATAACCAGGTATTTCATAACTTGGTGAAAATTTAGATATATGCTTCTTAAGAATCCTATAAAATGCTCATATTCTTTGATGTAGTCATCTCTCATTTGAGGCTTTATTTATAAAAGTAAAACTTTTAAAGAAAGTGTTGGCCAGGGATAGAGCTCAGCAGCACAGCGCCAGCCTGGTAAGCTCAAGGTCCTGAGTTTGATTCCTGGTGCCGCCCCCTCAAAAAGAATAATGTTATAGGCCTGAAGTTGTTCATTGCAATATTATTTATAATACCAAAACTGGAATTAATTCAACTCCAACATAGAAAGGATGGTTATGTCAATCCTGTCGTATCTAATTGAAACACTGTAATCACAAAAAAGAAAATTGTTCTCCAAATTTGGAATGGCAAAATGCTTTAGGTAAGCCGGGCGTGGTGGTGCACGCCTTTAATCCCAGCACTCTGGAGGCTGAGGTGGGCGGAGCATTGTGAGTTCGAGGCCCGCTTGGGCTACAACGGGAGCGCAAGGCCGGCCTGAGCTACATAGTGCGACCCTGCCTCAAAAAATTAGGGCCGGGAGTTTGGCTCAGTGGCTTAAGCGCCTATCTGGAAGGTGTGAAGCTGTGAGTTCGATCCCCGGTGCCGCAAAAAAAAAAAAAAAAATGCTTTAGGTAAGTAGCAAGATCAAGATAACAGAGGGAAAACTATCTCTTAAACTCATATGACACATGTGCCTAAGGGAAGGATCTAGGAGGGAAATCTGAAGACAAAAGGTTTTGTGGAGGTCTGGAGCTTTTTTTGTTTTTGTGTTTGAAGAGATGAGTGAAGACACTTTTATCCCGTCATCATTAGAATAATCAAGGAGGTGCGAGACAGGCGCGGTGGCGCACGCCTTTAATCTCGGCACTGGGAGGCTGAGGTAGGAGGAGCGTTGTGAGTTCGAGGCTGGCTTGGGCTACAACGCGAGCGCAAGGCTGGCCTGAGCTACCCAGTACGACCCTGCCTCAAAAAACCAGGGCTGGGAGTTTGGCTCAGTGACTTAAGTGCCTGTCTGGCAGGCGCGAGGTTGTGAGTTCAATTCTCGGTGCCGCAAAAAAATAAAAAATAAATAAATAAATAAATAAATAAAAAGGAGGTGCAAGGAGCCATGGCAGTGACACTAAACCCAGCAACAGCACCCACTCCTTCCCTGTCCTCTTCATAACTTGAGCGAGTTCCCGGTTCTCATCTCTAAGTAGGAAATATAATAAATGGCGCTGAGAGCCACTGGGAGAAGCACTGTAGAGAACAGAACTGAGCACCGTGAGCATTCCCTCAAGTGAACAGAATGCAGGTTGAACAATGACGTTTGTGCAGAATTGTTTTTCCCGTGTAGTAGAAGAGACTGCAGTTCTAGGTCAGTGGGAGTCCACTTTGGCTTTAGGAGTTAGACGTGACACAACCGCTACTGTGTATAGGTAAGTAAGGCACATAAGACAAATCATACTGAGCTCAGGTTCCCTTTTGTAAATTTGTATTTCCTACTTTTATTGGCTAGAAGAGGAAGCTTTTGTGGGCTAGAAGAGGAAGGAGAGATGGATGAACTACCCAAAGAGAAAAAATGTGATTGCAACTTCAGGAAAGCTTCGATTTTTACAACATTTTGCTCTGAGAATGAGCAGTAACTCTTTAGCCTCACATTCATCTCTTTTAACTTTTTTGTTTTTAGACAGGGTTTTGTTATGTTGCCCAGGATACCACTGAACTCTGGAGCTTAAGTGATCCTCCTGCCTCAGCCTCCTGAGTAGTTGGAACAACAGGCATGTGCCAGCCACCATGATCTTTTAAAAATTTCACAGAAGTATAGAATCACAGAATATTCGGGTTAGGAAGGACTTTCCACTTCAAGATGGCTGACTGACCTGTACTGTATTTATCTCCTCCTCCTTTCCAACTGTTATTAAATGATAAGAAAGGAATTTAAAAGAAATACAGCTATCTGTGCATGAGCAGTTACATAAGATTCCTGTAAAAAGAAAGCTACTGTAGAAGGAGGAGTGGTGACTGAGGACACAGGTGGCGGAAGCCCTGGTCTTCAGTGTGGAAGGGGCCCATGCGTTGGCAGCTTGGTGCCTGGTAGGGGCGCAGCAGGCCATGCAGGCCTTGAGACAGGTGTGGTGGTGCTCTCCAAGACAGGAGGGTGAGAGTTCAAGGCCAGCCTGGGCTGCATAGTGTACCCCTGTCACAAAGCAAAATGACAACAAAAAAAAACAGGGCCTACTGGGAGGTCAGCTGGAAGTACTGCCCTTGGAAAAGACTTAGGAGTTTCTTAGGGGACCCTGTTCATTCTGTCCCACAGAGCTGCTCCAGCTTCTGCTTGCAAAGCACAATCTCATCTCCTGTACGTGTTCATACTAATCTCCCTGAGGTCCTCCCCAGAGCCAAGCCAGTTCTGCAGCCTTGCCCTCAACTTTCCAGAAGTGAGCTAAATAAGTTGTTGCCACTGCTGCCATTTCCCTTCTCCCTCCTCCCTCCTCCCTCCTCCCTCCTTCCTCTCTCTTGAGTGCTGCAAATTGAACTCAGGGGCTCATGCATGCTAGGCAAATGCTTTACCATTGAGTTACATCCCCAACTCCTTTTTAGTTTTTGATTTTTTGAGACAAGGTCTTGCTGAGATGCCCAGGCTAGCTTCAAACTTGTGATCCTTATGCTTCAGCCTCCTGAGTAGCTGAGATTAATGGTGTGTGCTACCACAGCAGGGCATGTTGGCACATGCCTATAATTCCAGCATGCTAGGAGGCTGAGACAGGAGAGTTACAAATTTGAACCTAACATGAGCAACCTGACAACTTAGCAATACCCTTTCTCAAAAATAAAAATAAAAATAAAAATGATCTGGGTTGTAGCTCAATGTGAAGGCCCTGGGTTCAATCCCCAGTACTGGGTATGGGAGATGCCACTGTACTGGGAAGCCTCTTTTCTTTTTAAAGTTAGCCTGCATTGGATATTTTGTTCTATTAACAAAAACCAGAACACACAACATCCTGGAAGTACAGGCACAAGAAACAATAAGGGGAAAATGGAGCTGAAGATGAGAAGGCTAATTAAATCCTTGTATTTCCTGTAAGGTCCTCCTTACCAGCATGCTCAAACACAGACTATTCACCAGGGAGGCATCTTTCTACAAATCAGAAAACCAGAGGAATTTTTTTTCCTTAAAGAAAATTTTAAAAGCAAATGCTCTAAGCTGGGCATGGTGGCACACACCTGTAATACCAGTATTCCAAAGGCTGAGGCAGAGAATTGCTGTGAATTTGAGGCCAGCCTGGGCTACATAGAGAGATCTGCCTCAAAAAGCAAACAAAAAGAAGAAAGAAAAGAAAAAGTAAAACAACTTTAGAGCAGAGAACTTCCACATTATATCTGACTCTATTAAATTACCCTAAAACAAGCCCCCAGGGTGCAGAGATAACTGTTAAAATGGGACTCTTAGGGAGCTAGCAGGCCATGTTTGCATTATACCCAGATATTACAACATTTCCTCCTCCCCACCCCGTCTCTCCCTATATATACATGGGTGCATGCACATCTACACATGTGTGTGCATATGCCCATGTATACAAAGGGTGACTAAAAGATACAATGAAGGTTTAAAATTGAAAAACTTATTACAGAAGACACATTGCCAAGAGTGAGGGGTATGCTCAAGGCCAAGGGGACAATTTGAGTATCTGAAGGAGAGTAAAGGCAATGTGTCTTTCAGTGTAATAATTTTTTTAATTTAAATATACACTGTGTCTTATGAACACTGCTCATTAATCAACTATTTATGGCAGTTTCTTATTACCTTGTATCCTTACCCACCTTACTTAGCAGACCACGTGACCTCTGGCTCTTCCCCTGAGTCGAAATGACCATGGATCCATTCAGGCATCAAGGCTGCCATAAGAGCACAACTATAGACATGAAAGAGGGTTTTTAAAATTGCTTTAGAAATTGGCAGGAACAATGGGATAAGTGTGTCTGAAGCAAGGGGGAGTATTTTGGGGGTGCAGAGGGGAGGCTGAGGTAGGAGGAGCGTTGTGAGTTCGAGGCCGGCTTGGGTTACAACGCGAGGGCAAGGCTGGCCTGAGCTACATAGTGCGACCCTGCCTCAAAATACCAGGGCTGGGAGTTTGGCTCAGTGACTTAAGCACCTGCCCTGGCAGGTGCGAGGTTGTGAGTTTGATCCCCGGTGCCGCAAAAAAAAAAAAAAACAAACAAAAAACCAGTAATGAGTCTTTTACTGTAGTAAATTTTTAAGAATTTAAACATTCATGGTATGCTTTGATCATACCTCATGTGCATGGATCTATGTGTGTATACGTATACAGAAGACATACTTAATATTTAATAAGATTTTATTTTTTACTGTAAAATAACTCCAATTTATTTATTTATTTATTTATTTATTTGGTATCGGGGATCGAATTCACAACCTCGCGCCTGCCAGGCAGGTGCTTATGCCACTGAGCTAAATCCCCGGCAATAACTCCAAATTTAAAGCAGTACAAGAACAGCAATTCTGTGAAGAGTACCTGCGTATCCCCAGCCCCGGATTCCCCCACGTCTGTTCTCCAAGCTGGCGGCGGCATCATTCGTGCGCATGCGCCCTCCACGTGTGTGTTTTCCAGACCAGTGGAGGGCCGCACGCATCCTGACCCTCGGCCTTAGCAACTCAGAGATATTTTTGTAAAAATGCGTTGCAATAGTCGCATATAACCGCTGTAAATTTGACAGCGATGCAAAACTTTACCCGAGCAGTACTAGGAATCGTCTTCCTCCTGCAGCGCTCTCCTTTCAGATTCTGTTGGGTCGGATGTCTGCATCCTGTTCTTTCCCTGCTTCCTGGACCTCTGCGCTTCACCCTCATTTTTCTATTTTTGTTTTTCAATTAAAGTTTTTTGTTCTGTAAGTATGTACATGATCCCCAGAGCTTAAAACACAGACACATGCTTAAAAGGTAAAGCATCTAGCAGATGCTGTTTTGGAAGAAATCTCGTGAGCCTTTGCCTTTCCAAAAGCCACAAGCACTGTCATTTGAGACTCTGATCTTTCTTTTGAAAAATGAATTTTACGGATACGTTTCTGAAGGTTTAACAGTTTTCCTTTTCTCTCTTATTTTGCACTTCCATTTATAGTTTGAAAAAGTGCCAGAGGGTATTATCCCTCCATCGACGCCAAAGTTTGCATATGGAAAAGTTGCTCTGAGAAAGGTAAGAAAGACAGAACACCGGAAGCGTTGAAAGCAGAGTGGGAGTGGGGAGGTGAGGTGGGATTTAATCACAGGCGCTAAAGTGCAGTGCTGGCGAACGGCTTCATTGTTTTTCTGCGAATCTGCAGGGTTGGTGCCGTTTCTGGGGAAGTGGAGTGATGGAGGATGAAGTCTGTGTGCGTGCTGACAGGCGGGCATATCCGGCGTGAACAGGAGGAGTGGGCTTCCTGAGCGTGTTCTGATCACTCAGCTCAGTTATCATTTATAGAAAATGCCAAGAGCGCTGGTGGACATCACATACCCCTCTTTATGCTGCCTAGTGAGGCCAGGCTCTTTTCCATAATTCACACTTTCTTCTAAGGAGTTCCCCAGAGCCACAAGAATTTTAATGTTTCTGCCCTAACTTGTACACTCCCCACTGATCTCAAATTCATGTCCTAACTTTTATAATCTGGTTTATTGGTAAGTGAGACATTCAAGGAAAGAGATAGAAATTAATCATAAATAAGAGGCAAGGATGTTTTATTCTAGGGAAGAAGCAAGATTTTTATTTAATAGTCAGATGCAGTGACGTAAGCCAGGTTGATTTGTTTTGACCGTCTGTGTCTTCAGGTTTTCCCCTCTTACAATCCCTAACTCCTACATGTGTTCATTCACAAGAAGAAAAAAATACAAGCAGTTACTTATTTCTTAAGAATTTTGACATTCTAAAATAAGATCGTGAGTTTTTATCTTTAAGCAAAATGCCAAACATGATTGTATAATGTTTCCATTCAAGAAGCCCTTTGACATTATGGTTCGTTGATTGAGCTCTTGTAACATTTTCCGCCTAGCGTCAGATATGTGTGCGACATTCTACAAAGAATGTGGTCTCTCTGTCTGATAGGAATCTCTCTTTAATCAGACTTTAATCACACTTCTGAAGGGAGCACCTTCCTTCTACTTGTTTGTTGCTACAGCTACTTAAGGAAAAGGTGGTTGGTTGGTTTTAGAGCTGTGAAAATTTATTTTTATGCAACATAAAATAACTCCAAATGTTTAAAACAGCAGCACTGCTTTTTAAAAAGCTCACTTAGTACCAAAAGCACGTACTGCTTATCAGGAAAGAAAACTGTGTGAGCAACACAGCTTTTCATTGTTTAACTAAATGTGTACAACTTAAGATAGCAAATAGACATGTAACTGAATTCAGTTTACGCAGAGTGTAGTTATATAGGGTAAAAGCTTTTATTGCGAGTTATAGTCCTTTAGTTGTCCAGGTAGGAAAATACCCATATGAGTAGCTGCCTTGATGGAATTGTAGTTAAGATTTTTTTTGACACAGTGGCATACACCTGTAATCCCAGCATTCTAGGAAACTGATGCAAGAGGATCCCAAGTTCAAGCCCAGCCTGGGCAACTCAGTGAGACCTTATTTCAAAATTAAAGAAAAAAGAATTTCCACAGTGCTGCACAACAACCAGGCATCTTTGAAAATTGTTTCTAAAACCCTCACTGGGCATGGTAGGGCATGGCTGTAATCCTGGCCCTCTGGGAGGCTGAAGCAGGAGGCTTGCTGCAAGTTTAAGGCCAGCCTGGGCAGTGTAGTAAGTTCAAGACCAGCCTGAACTACATGGTGAGACCCCATTCCCCCACCCCGAAAAAAAAAGTTTAAAAAGTCCTAATCATTTTGTATGCTGGAAAATATCTGAGTTTTGGACAAACATAATTGCCATTCCTGGCTCTCATTGCTTGAGTGAGCTGCTGTGAGTCTCATGAGGACAATAATGATTGAACAAGGTAATGGGTGTATTATGCTCCAATTCACGTGACATAGGGAGACACATGATAACAGATAGCTATTGTTAGTGCTCTTTTTGTTGCCTTAGAATAAACACCCTGGCAGCAGAAGCACATGGTCCCTTGAATTGAAAACGAGGAGTATTTAGCCTGTCTACCAGGTGCTAGGCAGTGAGGGGGAGCATAGCACCAAGCAAACATTAAATGACACCAGAACATTTGCTGCAGACAAGCTCACAGGAGGGTTAAGTAACTATAAAAGAATTACAATGAGGTGACATAATGGCACATCCAATCTTGGTGCAGTTGCTTCTAGTTACTATACTTTCTGAATAGTTATTTTACCTGAAGACGTTATGGAGGAAGCAGCCATTGAACCTTGGTTTCCATTTATTTCAAGGCCTATCATATTTATCTCTGAGCAGGTTCTATTTCTACATGAGTAGTTTAAAATTCTTTAAGACTACCATCATTTACATTTTTCATCAAGAGTTAGGGAGTGGATGAAGAGGACCAAAAGTTAGTAGGAACCAGCACTGAGTAGAATTTGAATGACCTTGGTTTATTTCAGAGTTTGGTCTAATCCATGAATGTGTCTAATAGTTTGGGCATAATAGTACCCTCTACTGTCATTACCACTGACAGGCAACAGGGAGTAAGTGCTGCTTTTCTTTCTTTTCAGTTAAAGACAGTGGAGGAAGCTCTGAACATCCTGTGTACCAGAGGATCCACCAAAAGCCTTTATCCCTTGACATTCATCCAGGTGAAACAGGTAGGCCTTCAAAGGTAATGCTTCACCTTTTTCTGCTGACACAGTTGTGCTTTCTGCACCTCCTTGCAGAGCCTGTTGACTGGCGAGGGGATGAGTTAGATAGAACTGGGGCGGGGGGAACCCCGCCTCTCCGGGCGCTTGAGCTGCATGGGGACTGATCTTTCTGCATTTTCCTCCCTTTTCTTCTTATCACTCACACAGGAAGCGGCTCAACCTACTTCAGCAGAATTTTGTACATGTTATGAAATCAAGGCATTGGCTGACCTATTGAATTCCTACTAGGTACCTGTAGAGAACCACTATTTTAATACTCAAGGAAAGAACTTTATTTTTAGCTCAGTGATATAGGGACTGTGTTTTTGGTGCACTTTTTTTGTATATTATTTTTCCTATTTTTGAAGAGAACAAAGCATATCTGGTTTGTATGTGTGTGTGTGTGTATTTTTGTGTTTACTCTTCACGTACTGCCTTTTCATTTTTTAGAAATTTTTTTCCTTATTAGCAAATTTCAGATCTAAAAAAGTTGCAAGAGCAAGTACATCAGACACCTAGAGTACTTTTCCATCTAGATTCAGTTATTAACAGTTACTTCATTTGTTTTTCTCTCCCTGTTTTTATATTGTCAATTGTTTTTCTTTCTTTACTTTTTAACCATTTTTAGCTGTCAGCACCACCCCTAAATATTGCAGCCTTTTGAGAAAGAAGAGCTTATCCTGCATGACTGCAATGCTGTGATCCAACTTAAGAAACTTGGCATTGATCCCATCCTGTTAGCTGGTGGACATTCTGCACTCAGATGTCCCTAGTCATCCCAGTAATGTCCCCTTTACATTTTTTCAATCCATTTTCCAATATCATCTCACATTACATTTGCAATATCTCTTTAGTCCTCCCCTATCAGGTATTGTTTCTACACATATTTCTCTTCACCGGGTCATTCTTCAAGAGTTTAAGCCAATTGTAGATTGTCCCTTGCTAATTAGATTAGGAAAGAGTTTTTGGTGCTGGGTTTTTTCCAGGGTACATCAGGGTGCCTGTGAGGTCAGTTTGTCCTCTGGCTGTCATGGGAACTCAGCACCGTTTTTTGAAACATTAGGTTACCCGAGCCTTTCTGATTTTCTGTGGAAGTCACCTTCTAGGAGTCTGAAAAATAAGGTGACACAGTACTGACACAGCAAGGCTTAGTGTATTTTGCATCCACCTACTATTTTCGCCCTAATTTTATTCTACCGACTCTATCATGTAGTAATTGCAATGGATAACCAAGCCCCCTACACCCACACGCTGCTCACTGACATTGGGTAGGGTTCTTTCTCCAGGTGCATGCTGGCCGCATCCTCATCTCTGAGGTGGGACTTGGCTTCACTGAGCAGAGCCATTGAGCACTCACAGAAGACAGGGGTGTAGGGTGTCAGGGGACTTGGGAGCACCTCCAGGCTCACGTAGGAATCTGCGCAGCTGCAGCAGCTTCTGCTTTCTGATCTTTGGCCCGGTCGGCCCTCTGGTGGGGCTCCTGGCCCTGGATGTTTCAGGTCTGGGGCAAGCACCTAGAATACTTGTTTCCAGACAAATTGCAGGGGTGGAGAGGGCAGGCTGCAGGACCGGGGCAGAGCCTGCTACCTCTGCAGGCTGCCTGCCTCTCTGATCCCTGAGGCTTTGGCCACACCTGTGTGCAGGGACACCCTGGCTTCTGCTCCACTCCTGGAAGCCCTTTGCAAAGTTTTCTGCAGTCTCAGAGTGAGCGTTTATCACTTTGGTTTGTTTTGGTAAACAAGCGAGGGAGACAGATTTGGGTTCTGGGGAGCGGGTACCCTTGTGTTTGAAGGTGTGGGCAGGGTGAGTAGCGTTGGCTGCGCACAGCTGGGTCCTGCACCCAGGGAAGTTAAGGAACATTTTCCTCAGCTCCTCCCAATCACCTTCTACTTTGGGCCCTAGAAGTTGGGACCTTTTTCTCTATTGCGTGCTAGATTCCTATTTATATTCTCTTCCATAACCGAGGATTTTGTCCCAGTTCAATGTTGCTCATGCCTGCAGCAAGCAACAAATGGGCAAAATCAGTAACTGATTCTGTGGATGCTGAGGCTGGTTAACACCTTCCTTCAGGATTAGAGATATCAGTATCTAAAACTAACTTCAGATTTACCAACAGTTACAGTCTAGCCTCTCACCTCTCTTTCTCCCTGTTGCTTCCCTTTAAAAAGTTTCAGTTGAGTCTTGTTTTATGTGAGAGCAGATTTAACCCAAGAACCTGAAGCGTTTACATGAGCAGAACTTCATTTCATAGCTCTGCTGGCATATATCTCTTTTGTTTCTTTGTTGGTCTTTCTTGATTTCATTTTCTGCGTTAACATCAGTCCCTCTTGATATGATACATTCCCCTGAGTCATTCCGAACAGATGACTAAAGCTGCCAGTGGGACAGGGATGCTTGGTAAGAGACGCTTCAAGGCTGCCTGAAGCTTAAGGTCAGGAAAGTTACGCAAAGATCTGAAAGCCTAAACTGGTTCCCTTCTTGCAGATTGAGCTTTGTTGGGCATGTGAGACGCTTATTGTTCTTTATCATTTTCAAAACGTCCCTTTCATACAGATCTAGAGAAACCAAGTTCTCCTAAATGAACAGCAAGAATGATATCTTTTTCTTACATCCTTTTCTAACCAGTATTTTGGGTTCGTGCTGTACCGAACAACACTTCCTGAAGATTGCGGCAACTCAACATACCTCTCATCGCTACCCTTCAATGGAGTCCACGATCGGGCCTATGTGGCCATAGACGGGGTAAGGGTCTGAGCAGTACACTTCTGCCCTGACAGGCATGTGGAACTTACTAGCACGGCACTCAAGGCCTTTGCTTACCTTTTCGGTGTCAAGCCTTTTGATGTCCCTTAGCTCTGCCCCTTGCTCATGGATGCCACCTGTGCCAGGTCCCATGTCCCATCTTGCTGGAATACTCCTCATGCCCATCCCAGCTCTGAGGACTCTGCTCAAAGCCCCACCAGCTGGGAGTGCTTCTGCATCTCCCAGCCCAGCACCATCCTTCTCTGCCTGGCCACAGCGTGTTGCCTGGGCCTCCTGAGCTCCTGAAAGGCAGCCTGCATTTCTGGTGGTTTCGTACCTGCCACTGCACAAAGCCAACCTTGCTGTCTCGTCCCAATGAGAGATTGTGTGCTGAAGGATTGCTCATGCCAGTTACAACAAAAAGACATCAAGAACTTGATCTCATAAAGAAGTGCGGGTGGTGTAAAATATCCATTCCTGTCAGTGATACAGTCATAGGAAAGGACACATGAAAAGATTGACGTAACTAAGAAAATTTGTTCAGAAAAATTTAAATATTTTCTTTATTTTGTAATCAACAGCTTTAATTTCAGTGGGAGAAATTTCTAAAACATAACGCTGTATTTATGGTGATTGATTTATTTTATGACCTGCAGTTTAGGAGTTATCTGAGTTGTGGTCAATATAATGCCAGTTTAAAAAAAAAAAATCTACCAACCTTTTAAAAAGTTAAGAATATGTTGCTCACGAAATACCTGTTATTTTCCTTCATTCTGTTGCATAATTTTGTGGTTAATGCATCCTATCAACTATTTTGAAGTGAAAATACTCCACCTATCTCTGATTTTTATCTTGATTCTCTGATTTGTCTCCTCTCTCCGTGTTGTCGAGAAGCTATTTCTTTGTGGCTGACTTTCGTGCTGTGAGAATATGAAGTGGCTCTTCTAACAGGAATCCTCTAACAGGAATTTGCCTCCATTTTCTTTCCTTTAAAAATAGGTGAACAATAAAACTTCCCAAAGCAGCCAGGCATAATGGCACTCGCCTATAATCCTAGCACTGGGAGGCAGAGGCAGGAGGATTACTGTGAGCTCAAGGCCAGCTTGGGCTACATAAGCAAATCCAAAGGCAGCCTGAACTGCATAGTGAGACCCTGTCTCAACAAAAAAAAAAAAGACTTTCCAAAACAGTGGAAATCAGCCTCCCTGTATCTGTTAATTTTCCTGTTTGGCAACCAGTTGACTGGGGGAGCTTGGCCACCAGGCAGGTGACACGGATTTCATGTATGAAAGCATTCCCTGCGGGTCTGATGCCTGCCTGATGTTCCCTGCAGGTCTGCACACGGCCTCTTCTTGCTCAGCTTCTTCCTTCCCATTCAATTCCGATTTGGCCTTGAACCCACAGGCCCCCCAAGGAGTCCTCGAACGAAGCCGTGTGTTCTCTCTGAACATACAAGGGAAAGCTGGAGCCACCCTGGACCTTCTGGTGGAGAACATGGGGCGTGTGAACTATGGCAGATATATCAACGATTTCAAGGTAAGATGAGCCACAGTGGCAGGGCCGAGACAGGACTGTGGAAGCAGTCGGAGGAAGTTTTTGTACATCCATTTAAAAACTCACAGATACATTCTTTTCCACCTCTGTTAACCTATAAGTAAAAAATTTTTTACCTCTGTTAACCTATAAGTAAAAAAGGAACAAAAACATGTTGCTGATCACAAGGACCAACATCAGACTGCCTTCTTAGCTGCAGTCATGGGAAAGCCACTCCCTGAGGGGTACCAGAAAGGTCAGCCACATTACCGTAACCAGAACAATAAAATCTAGTAGGGACCACAATTCAAAATGGGTGATTGTCCTTGTGCTTTGGCCCTGAATCAATGTGCCTGATGCAAATAGCTGGGGCGCCGGAAAGACCAATGCTCCCTCCACTTGAAGGACCAAAAGGATTCTGGAGAACTGAGCTTACCACAGCCTGAACCCCTGCTTTCACTCTTCAGTGATGATGAGTAGGATGGACCAGGCTCCATAAGACTGGGCCACTGGGAGCCAACAGTCATCACCAAAATTGAGGGAAAACCAATGACTTTTATGGTAGATACCAGAGCTACATATTCCATTGTCACCCAACCTGTTGTCCCCTTGACTTCCTAATGAATCCAAGTGATGGGAGCTACTGGCACCCCCACTGAAAAGAGGTTCTGTCAGAGCAGATCCTGTGAGCTCAGAGGCCATCTCATCAAACATGAATTTCTGTACATGCCTGAATGTTCCATCCTCTTACTGGGCTGAGACCTTCTCTCAGAGTTGGGTGCCACCATCTCCTTTACCCCAAATAAGGTATCCTCTCTGAACTGAACCCCCATCTGGGCCTAATCATGATCCTGACAATTCCTCATGAGGATAAATGGCATCTTCACCAAGCCAGACAATCGTCTACTCACAATCCATGGGTCTGAAGGTGCTGTTCCTGGAGGTCTCAGCAGACTCACCTCTGAGGCTAGCCATCAACCATGCCTCTCTGGTAACTGGACTTAAACCAGGAGCCACTCCCATCACCATCAAATGGTATGCCATGTCCTGAGAGGCCTGTCTTAGGATTCAACCTCATATTTTTAGACTGAAACAAGACAAAGTCTTGGTAGACTACCAGTCACCCTGGAATACTCCATTATTTCCTGCCAAAAAGCCCAGCACAGACTAACAGCCAGTGCAAGATCTCCAAGCCATCAGTGCAGCCACTGTGACTCTACATCCAATAATCCTAAACCCATACCCACTTTGGGTTTGCTTCTTCCCAATGCCACCTCGTCTACCTGCCTAGACTTAAAAGATGCTTTCTTCCACCTGCGAGTGGCCCCTGCCAGCCAACTCCTCTTTGCTTTCAAATGGGAAGGCCCTGACAGAGGATGAAAGGGGCAGCTGACATGCACTCACTTCCCTCAAGGCATCAAGAACTCTCCAGCACTGTTTAGGGAAGCTCTGGCTGCCAATCTGGCCAGGTTCCCCCATGAAAAATTCAACCGCACACTCCTGCAGTATGTTGATGGCACACTATTTGGTAGTCCCACCAAACAAGACTGTTGGAAAGAGACTCAAGCCCTCCTGTATCACTGTGTGATACCGAATATAAGCTGTCCTGGAAAAAGGCTCAAATCTGTAAGCAGAAGTTCAGACACTTAGGGTTAGACTTAGAGAAGGGTTTCTGAAGTCTAGGCCCAGAGAGAAAGGAAGTCATTTTGCTCCATTACATGGCCGATTGTAAAAAGGAACTTAGAGAACTTCTAGGAGTGGCTGAGTTCTGTCAGATTTGGATTCCTGGGTATGCTAAAAAGGCCAAACCATTCTATGACATATTGACAAAGCCCATGACTGAAAGAGGTAATCAGATGGACTTTAGAAGAAACTGAAGCATTCAAACAGATCAAAAGAGCCTTGGCCTCAGCCCCAGCACTAACAATTCCATATGTGACCTGCCCTTTTAATCTGTTCATCAACGAAAGATGACATGTAGCCTCAGGAGTCTTAACTCAAATGGTGGGACCCTGGGAGAGGCCAGTCACTTACCTGTCTAAAACATTAGGCCTTGTGTCAAAAGGATAGCCTCCTTGTTTGCAGACACTCACTGCTACAGCCCTCCTGATTAAGGAGGCAGACAAATTGACTTTGGGACAAAACTTGACTGTTCAGGTGCCACATGGTGTTCTTGAACTTCTCAACAGCTGGCAGCACTGTCAACAGCAGCATCACCCCCTATCAAGGACTGCTTGTCGGAAATCCCTGACTCACCTTCCAGCCAGCTGAACCTCTGAACCCAGCGACCTATTTGCCTACAGAGCTTAGCCAACGAGACTAAGACTGCCTTGCACTGACTGATGAACTTTTTGCCAGCCGGCCTAATCTCTAGATGGAGCCTTTAACAGACACTGAGTATACCCTGTTCCCAGATGGAAGTAGCTCTGTTAAAAATGGACAACATAGGGCTGGCTATACTATTGTCACCACCAAAGAAGTACTCCTAGCAGGGCCTCTTTCCCAAAACTGTTCAGCTCAATGGGCTGAGCGCTGATGCAAGCCCTCCACTGCGACAAAGATAAAAAAGAAAATATCTACACAGATTCCAGGTATGCCTTCACCACAGTACAAGTCCACAGGATATTATGTAAAGAATGTGGCCTTTTGACAGTTTAAGGAAAACCAATTAAAAACAAGGATGAAATCTCACAATTTTTGGCTGCTATATGGAAACCCAAGAAGGTGGCCATCATGTATTGTAATGGAGATAAAAAGGTAAAAGACACCGTCACCCTTAGAAACCAAAAGCCACATAAAGCTGCCAAATTAGCAACAGAAGTCCAAAACTTAGAAGCTCTATATGAGATACTTCCAAAGATTGTTTAGTCTCCAGCAAAGACCTCTTCATTATACTCAAGAAGCGATAAAATGGGCACAACAAGAAGGAGCCCTTAGGACCCAAATGGCATCTGGGTCCTACCAGATAATCAAATGACTAGCCTACACTGGAATAAAGCATCACCATGACATCACCCACGAAGGAAAGACTGCTATGGCCCAGCTTCTGTGTCGATATTATTATATTCCAAAATTGACATTGACTTGTACAGTCATCAGTCAAAGATTTCAAATATATGCAAGAACCGAGGCCTCAGTAGGCCTTGACCACCACCTGGAATCCAAAACGTGGGAGACTCTCACTTATCTCAAGATCTCCAAATAGATTTCACTAAAGTTAAGCCATGTCAGGGCTACAAATATTTATTCGTTCTTGCTTGCACTTATTCTGGGTGGCCAGAAGCATTCCCCACCAAGACCAAAAAGGCCTCTGAAGTATGTAGGGTGTTGCTGAAAGAAATTATTCCTAGACATTGGCTGCTCCTGGCCATAGGCAATGATAATGGACCCTCGTTTGTAGCAGAAATGACCCAGAAATTAGCCAAGGAGCTAAAGATCAAATGGAATCTCCACACTGACTATAGGCCCCAGAGTTCTGGCAAAGTTCAACAGAAGAACAGAACCCTAAAGTCAGTACTGACTAAATACTACAAAGAAACTCAGGCACCATGGAAAGCCTTGCTGCTCATGACCCTCCTGCAAACCAGGGCCCACTGGATACATTCCTTTTGAAGTCTTATTTGGAAAACTCCCACATCTAGTTAAGTACCTCCAAGGAGATGTACGCCAGTTGGGAAATATCACTTTATAAGAACAACTTGTTCAATTAGGGAAGACTTTCTCCCAGATACATAATAACATAACAGAATGGGAATCCCTTCCCATGGCCCTGCTATTGATTTTTGAGTGTTGACTTTATATACAGCGAAACTACTGAATTTGGTTATTAACTCTAGGAGTCTTTTGGTAGAGTTTTAGGGGTCTTCTATGTAGAGTATCATGTCATTTGTGAATAATGGTAGTTTAACTTCTTCCTTTCCTATCCTTACTCCTTTCATTTCTCTCTCAGAAAATGGAAAGATATCCCTTGCTCATAGATTAAGAAGTACCAACATAGTGAAAATGGCTGTACTCCCAAAATTACTGTACAGATTTAATGCAATCCCGATCAGAATACCATTAACATGTCTCACAGAACTGGAGAAAAGATTCCTAAAATTCATCTGGAGACAGAAGAGACCTAGAATAGCAAAGGCAATCCTGGGCAACAAAGGCAAGGCAGGAGGCATCAGAAGCCCTGACCTGAAATTATACAACAAAGGTACTGTGATAAAATCATCATAGTACTGGCAAAAAAAACAGACCTGAGGATCAGTGGAACAGATTAGAAGATGAAGACACAATTACAAACACACTCAGCCACCTGATGTTTGACAAAGGGGCCAAGCATGTTCACTAGAAGAAAGATAGCCTCCTTACTAATGGAGCTGGAAAAACTGGCTCTGCACATGCCGAAGACTAAAACCAGACCCATGTCTATCATCATGCACTACACTAAAGTCAAAATGGATCAAAGATCTAAATATTAAAGCAGAAGCAATCTACTGGAAGAGAAAGTAAGTAAAAATCTTGATGTAGGGGTGGTCAGAGACTTCATGAACAAAACTCAAACAGCACAGGAAACACTTCAAAGAATCAACAATTGGGATCTTATTTTATTAAATAGCTTTTCCACACAAGAAATCACCAACAGAGTAAAAAGACAACCCTCAGAGTGGGAAAAAAATTTAGCCAACTGTCCTCAGACAAAGGACTTTTATCTATAACATATAAAGAATTGAAGCCGGGCGTGGTGACACATGCCTTTAATCCCAGCACTTGGGAGGCTGAGGTAGGAGGAGCGTTGTGAGTTTGAGGCCGGTTTGGGCTACAACGTGAGTGCAAGGCCAGCCTGAGCTACACAGTGCGACCCTGCCTCAAAAAACCAGGGCTGGGAGTTTGGCTCAGTGACTTAAGCGCCTGTCTGCCAGGAGTGAGGTTGTGAGTTCAATCCCTGGTGCCACAAAAAAAAAAAAAAAAAAATTGAAAAAAATCAGACCCCTCCTAAATTCAAAGACCCAATCCAAAAATGGGCAGCTGAGATGAATACATACTTTTCAGATGAAATACAGATGGCAAATAAATGTATGAAAAAATGTTCAACATCATTGATCATCTGAGAGACGCAAATTAAAACAACACTGACATTCCATCTCACTCCAGAATGGCTATCATCCAGAAATCAACCAATAACAAGGGCTGGAAGGGCTATGGGGAAAAAGCCCTCCACTGTTGCTGGGAATGCAGGCTGATGCAACCACTATGGAAGTCAATATGGAGATTTCTCAAAAAGCTAGGATTGGAGGACCCATTTGACCCAGCTATTCCCCTTCTGGGTATCTTCCTAGAAGAATTAACAACATCCTACCACAGTGATATATGTGCACCTATGTTTATAGCTGTGCAGTTCATAATAGCCAGATCTTGGAAACAACCTAAATGCCCCTCGACTGAGGAACGGACAAAAAAGATGTGGTATTTCTATATAATGGAATACGATTCAGCTATAAAGTATGATAAACTGGAGACTGTTATAGGGAAATGGATGTAGCTAGAGATCTGAAGTAAATCAGACTCGCATGTGTAAACATTGTTTTGTCTCCCAAGTGTGAGAAGCTGAAGGAGTAAATAGGATCCAGAATGTACAATAGATGTTATTTATTTTTTCTTTTTCTGTTTTTTTTTTTTTTTCTTTTTTTGGCACTGGGAATTGAACTCATTTGCCAGGCAGACACTGTGCCACTGAGCTATATCCCTGACCCTATAATAGATATTGAGACGTGGAAGGAAGCTGTTCAAAGGGAAAGAGAAGAAATTGAGATGATATATATATATGTATGGACACAAAACAGTTAAGATGGTTATACTACTAACTGATATTAGTTCATTGAAAAGAAAGGTGTGTGTCTATATGGTTTGATCAATTTTTCATGCCTTTAGCTTGTGATAGGAGCAACTACTTTGAAAATGACAATATACAATGTACTAACCATTGTTACTGTCTCATAATCTTGTTTTGAAATTTTGTACCATTGTTTTTATTGGTTTTTTTTTTGGTTTGGTTTGGTTTTTGGTTTTTTTTGTCTTTTTGCGACAGGGTCTCACTACAAAGTTCAGGCTGGCCTTGAGCTCACTGTAGCCCAGGCTGGTCTGGAACTCACAAAGATTCTTCTGCCTCAGCCTCCTGAGTGCTAGGCTTCCAGGCACTTCCACACCTGGCTATTGTTTTTTTGTTTGTTTGTTTGTTTTTTAATATTCAAAAAAAAGAAAGAAAATCCACCCCACCCCACCCCCAGGAAAAGCAAATAAGCAAACAAACAAAAAACAAACGGAAGGAGCTCTTCCTCCCCCAGTTCGTCCTCCACTTTGGAAACCCACTGCAGCCCCCAGAGCCACCCCGTTGCGGGCTTCAGCCCAGCTCCCATTGGGCTCTGGGTCTGTGGCCTGGGCTCCAGTGTGGTAGGAAGCCTTTCTTTGCCACCCTGCCTCTTGCCATGCTGGTCTCTCTGAGCCCAGGGATCTCATCTAAATATGTTTTTCCAGCAAATATCTCAAGAGCATTATTCAGCAAGCTTTTACGTTCACGTGGTATCCCCCTAGGTGCTTCAGGGGGTGCAAAGGCATCAGATGTGAGCTTCTCATCTAGCAGCTCACCACCTGCAAGAGGAAAGAAGGCTCCTCCAGGGATCTCCAGCACCACCCCTCTAGCACAGGATGGGCCTGGGCTACTTCCTGACCCCTTTGGGGGAGTTCAGAGGCCAGGCAGTTACACACTGGGGTGTACCGCGTATGATGGTCTCGGCCCCTGGTGCTCAGGCCATGGTAAGCGGCCTCCTGCCTGGCTGTCACGGACACACGGGCCGTGGGGTGAGCAGGACTGTGTTGTGTAGTCTCAGGGCTCGCAGTGCCTCACAAAAAGCCTGGCACACAGCTGCCTGCCTAGTGTTTGATTATGAAAAGGGAAAAGGAGACTTAAGACTGGAAGGTGCCCTGAGTCGAAGCTGGGGTCCCACTAAGAATGGGGAAGATCCCTACATGAAAAGCCAGGGATGAGAGGTTAGGTGGCCATGAACATAGGCTTCTGTGTAATGGCTTATACCCAGGGACTCTGCAATCCTGGCCCCTGCAGGACAGAGAGAGCAACATCCAAATCCATTTCTTTCTTTGTATTTATTTTCTCTCTCTCTCTTTTTGAGACAGGGTTTTGCTATGCAGTTCAGGCTGGCCTTCAACTCGCTTTGCAGTCCAGGCTTGCCTTGAACTCATAGTGGTCCTCCTGCCTCTGTCTCCCGAGTACTGGGATTACATGTGTGCACCACCATGCCTGGCAGAAAAACACTTTCTTTTCTTTTTTGTGGGGGGTGGGGTGGGTGGGGGACAGTGTACCAGCAATTGACCTTTTGCTTGCCAGGCAGGTGCTGCGCCACTGAGCTCTATCCCCTGCCCTCCAAATCCATTTCTGAGGGTTACCGTCATCGTCATATCCTTTTACTGACAGCAGAGTATTCCCTCTTACTTTGTCTCGCTCGGTCCTCACAGCAGGCGGGTGGACTCCAGGACCATCATCCCTGAGAGGCACCCGAGGTGCTCAGTGTCACATCACTCCCAGCCCTGTTGAGTCCACACCCCTCTGTCTACAGTGGGATGTTCTTTCCCTTCCCCCCTGCCCACGCTATTCTCCCCTTCCTCAGACTCCATCTTCCCTTCTGGGGGTACTGAGGAGCGGGAGGTTGGGGGCCAGGCGCCCAAGCTGCCCTTCCCCTTCTTGTAGAAGAGAAGCTCTGGGCCTTTGGGGCTGACATCCTGAGAGAGCGGCTGCTCTTCCCACGAGGTGCAGTTCAGCCCCCAGTCAGAGCTGCGTCCCCTGGGTGTGCACAGCGCGGGGTGTCATTCACGGTGGGCGGTTTGCCCCCTCCGCGCGCTCTCCCAGGCGGCGGGCTGGACACAGAGACACTCAAAGCCCTTT
>RJWM01013419.1:0-42465 GCA_004363535.1 Dasyprocta punctata
TCAAAGAAACCCTGGAAGTCAAAGTCTTCTTTTTTACAAAGGTAGAAACTGATAAAGTGGTCAGGAGCCTTCTCTAATATCACCATTGTGAAAGAGAAGTAGAACCCACAAATGCTGGTTTTTAACCAAGAATACTTTCTACAACTCTAAAATACAGAAACATAAACAGGAAAATTCTTTTCCAAATGTTCTCACTTTGAATCTAAGCCACATTTTCTTTTTCTGCAATGCAGCTGTCACTTTAAATGTATTTCAAAGCCAAGTGTGGTGGTGCATGCCTGTAATTCCAGCACTCAGGAGGCTGGGGCTGGAGGATTGCTGAGAGTTCAAAGCCAGCCTGGGCAACATAGTGAGTTCAAGGTCAGCATGGACTACATAATGAGACCCTGTCTCAAAAAATTTAAATGTGTTTCAGTATCTTAAATGGACTTCACTACACAGAATCCAGCCAGTTCTTCCAGGCTGAATAATAATCATTCATTCATTGAGAAATTCTTATATAACAACAGGTACTTAACACTGATGAATATGACACCATTCCTGCCTAAGGAAGTGTACATCAGGAAAACAAGAAATTATAGTATAGCTGAGTGTGATGAACTATGGAGGAAGAGGAGAAACAAGATATTTATGGTTTCATATGATTACAAATATCACTTTAGTCTTGAAAATCATGGAAGTCTTCCTGGCAGAGATACCACAAAGTTTGAAGCCTAAAACAAATCTGTTCAGAAGGTAACTATATGGAGGAGAGAGGAGGATAGTAAACTGCAGTTTTCACACCTGACAGAACCCCAAGGGAATCCCAGTTAACGCCTGATCCCCACTCCTTCAAATCCATTACCCTCTTTTTTTACACATTTTCCCATTCTCCAATTTCTGTTCCAAGGGATGAGACAATACTAGTAATAGCCATGAAAATGTAAAACCTTGTAAGGCACCATGGACTTTGATTTAAATAAAAATTGCTGGAAATAACTTCATTATGCTCCCAATTTAAATCTTTTTTTTTACTGTCACATTAATATTCTCTGCAAACTAAAATATATGATGCTGAAAATATTCAGGCTTTTCATGCATGAGAGACCTTGATTTTGAAACTTTTTCTCTGCAACTCCTTAAAAGATTGATGACACTTTTAATCATTTTTCTAGACAGAGGCAGTAATTGACCCTGTAGCAGGGTCTCTGGGTCAGGTCATCATCTGTTTCTACAATTTCTGGAGTTAAACAAGGAATATTCCTGATTAATGGCACAGTGCAAATTCCTCCACTACCGCTGGCCATCCAAAGAAAAATCAAATCTCAATTATAGATGCAGAGGTTTGTTGCATTTTACTAAATGTTTAAGTAACTACTAAAATTATTTACATCCCATGTATGCTAAGATAGCACATTCAATGTGTGTTAAAAGACTGCCATAAAATTTTATACCAATTTAGAGTAAATAAGGAAATATAATAAGAAGTTAAAATACATATCATGGGAAATTCATAAGATGAGGAATAGGGATATACCTCAGTAATAGATTGATTGCTTAATGTGTGTGACGCTGTGGGTTCAATTCCCAACACCACCTCCCGCCAAAAATCATGTAGAACACATGTAAGTAAAAGCATTACATACAAAGTATCTAATGTATCAACATAAAAGTCATCGTCTTCTTTTTTTTTTTTTTTTTCCCCCGTAGCACCAGAGATTGAACTCACAACCTCCCACCTGCCGGACAGGCGCTTAAGCCATTGAGCCAAACTCCCAGCCCTAGTTTTTTGAGGCAGGGTCGCACTATGTAGCTCAGGCCAGCCTTGCACTCACGTTGTAACCCAAGCTGGCCTCGAATTCACAATGCTCCTTCTACCTCAGCCCCTGAGTGCTGGGATTAAAGGTGTGTGCCACCACGCCCAGCTCTATAAAAGTCTTCTTTTCAAGAATGTAAAAAGATGCTAGAGTGATGCATGCATACTCATGTTTATAACTGCACAGTTCATAATAGCTAAATCTTGAAATTGGCATAAATGCCTACTAACAGATAATTGGATAAAGAAAATATGACATATGTACATAATGCAGTACTACTCTGCCATAAAGAATAACTTAAGTCATTTGTAGGAAAATAAATGCACCTTGAGACCATAATGGTAAGTGAAATAAGACACACATGCTTAAATATCATGATTTCTCTTATATGAGAAACCCAAAGCATAAATAAAGAGCAAAATAGAAGATCATAGGAAGTAGGGAGATAGATCTTTCTCAAATATAAAGGGAATCAAGAGATAGATGGAAAGGAGGGAAAGGAGATGAAAAAAAAAGGAATTAAGAAGTCTTGTGTACATGTACCAACTCCACACAAGGAATGTAAGCATTATGAACTGCAAACATAAAATAAAAATAAATAGAAAAAAACTTTACAGAAAATGTATACCCTGTAATTACACTGATTTTGAAACTTTCCTATCTGATACAGGATAATACAATTCTAAACAAAGATGATTAGAAACCCGACATGGAGCAAGATCAAGTATTTCTTAGGCATTAATGAACAAAAAGCAGTTTATTAATAATTCATAATAAATAAATTGTGTTCTTAAAAGATGTGAAGAAAATTAAAAGCAAATATGTTGTAGCATTAATGAAAAATTGTTGAATGAATGAGTTAAAATTTAAGAGAAGATCAAGTTATCAGATTAACATACTTCAGTTTTCAAACAGAAGTTTATACAATGCAAAAGTCTCATTAAGAAATCATGTTAAAATCCCAGCTGTACTATCGTCATATAGATGCAGTTCTTAGGAACTAAACATTTCCTGTTTTGTGAGCACAGCGTGCTTAAGGAGCAGGAAGTACAAAAGCTTTCTTTGGAATTAAAGTCTCCATTTCACAAACAGTAAAATGGCAATAATGGTGCTGATTCTATCATTCTTCAGAGCTAAAATTCGTGTGCTGGTATTTTCACCTGAGAGTTAATGTTCTCTAATGGGTTTTGAGACCCTCTCTCTCCTGCTGCCTCCAATCAACTGCTGCCTGGTTCAAGAAAACAAAGTTCCTTGTTCATGTGTCTGTATAATCAGGTAAACCAAAGAGGGACAAAAAACACAACTTGAAATGATTTAATGAAGGCCTGGGGATGCAGCTCAGTGCTAGAGCCCTTGATTAGCACATACAAAACCCTGGGTTTGATTCCCAATACCACAAACAAAAATTTTTAATTAAAATGGTAGACTGCATAATGTTTCATGTTAACTATGATAATCACTTTGACCTGTTCTATTACAGACCTTAACAGGTTTAAGTGTCCACTTCAAGAGTCTAATTCAACATTAATAAAATACTGTATTAATGAGGTAAATTTATTTCATCAACCCAACCCCATCTTATTAAGTGTGTCATTTTATCTAAAATTTCTGGTACAAATAAACAGTATACTGGTGAGCACATGCCAGAGTTTGAAGAACTCTGACTGACTTCCCAGAGATGTTCCTTGTGCATATAATCATGGTTCCACTTCTGGAGTCAAATTTGCTGAGCACCAAAAAATCACATCCTAACCTCTCATGAAATAAATCCTAGAAGGGTTAAAACACTGTACCAAGAGTGTTATTTACTGATTACTAAACACTCTTGTCCAACACATCCTTTGAAAGACAAGTCTTCAATTACATAATATTCCCTCTGAATTCTGCAATCTGTAAACAGAGTTTGGGTATGTGTTCTGTTCATCTCCCATTCACATCCACCACCTGACTAGACTCCTGCCTGCCCCAGGGTTCCAGACCTACCTCCAACATACCTCCACACTGCCCACCTTGCTCTGAACCCCCGCAACATCCTCATGCCTACCAAACAGGTGGGCCTTTAAGTGTCTTTATCCTTATTACCCAAGATCCACCCTGCTCCTCTGACTTCAACCAATTAAAAATCAAAGCATCTGCTCTAATTCCACTACTGCTTAATCACTAACAACCCGGATTTCATTCTTTCATTTGCCTCAGAGCGCCTAGCTTGTGCTCAGCTGTGCACTCTTTTGAATCACCCTGTGACTCTGCCCTTGCTCTGACCGTTCTGCCCTCAGACATGGGAGAAAGATAAGCTCATTATCTCCTGATTACTTATCTAAAACAACTTACAATTAAAAGGCAGATTTTTTGCAAGACAAATATATATATCTATTAAATTAAGTTCACTTTATCATAAATAATAAATCTATGCCTTTTTTCTTTTTCTTTGTTACCAGTGACTTATATTTGTGGCACACCAACAATGACCTGGCAGTTGTACTGGGCAACATATACCCTGCCTCTGCCATGCAGGCATGTGCAGAACTGCTTTTCCTGGCCCCCTGAAGTTATGAATGATCACTTATTTCCATTTCAGCAGAAGCAGAAGGGTCTGTTCCAGGAAGTAGCTGTTACAGTTGGTGTGAGCTCACCTTCTAGCTACCGAGTTGACCAAGAAAGCTCATGTTTTAATGGAGTTTGTCTTACTCTGGTTGAGGGATGGGTAGAGCCCCTGCTAGCATCTCTTAGAGATGTATAGAGAAGCAAGACAAACCTGAGTCAAGCCAAGATTTTTGTAGTGCTGTGCTGTAGTTCCTTTCTGTAGCATAATGTTACCAATTCTAACACAAGAATTAAAGGAATATTGAAAAGGAGAGCTAGGCCTGTATATCTGACAGGATCTATAATTAGTTCCAAAGGAGTCCTTAGAGCATGAAACAGTGAGCCAAATTTCACAATAGACATCTACTTAATTTTAAATAGAAATCAATTGGAATTTTCTCATTTCAACTGGGGAAAAATGGTAGTATTTAGACTCCAAATCTTCTTCACTTCTTTTAAACTAGTGCTTAGAAAATCAGGGTTAGTCTTTTTATGCCATACCTTCTGTAAAGACAAGGACATGATAATCATTCAAGTTAGAGTTCTAACCATAGGCATCATATTAAGTTAGCTATCAATTAATCTGTAGGTTACCTACAGATATAATTAATATAATTAAGATTATAATTTAGTATACTTCTATGAAATTATTAGAACTCTGTCTATATTTCCATTTAAATTAACATGATATTCTAAATGACCTAAATAATTTTGTTCCTTCATTTTTAGTAAACAAATTCATGATCAATTGCTCAATGAGCAAACTCTTTAGAAAAGTATATGTTATTGCACCTTGAGATCATAATGTTAGGTGAAATAAATCAAATGCAAAAATTTTAAATATCACATAATTTCTTTTATGTGAGAAAACCAAAATAAAAAACAAAGAGCAAAATAAAAGTTAGGTGATAGGAAGTAGGAAGATAAAACTTCCAAAGGAGGAAAGAGTACAATAAAAGGAATTAAATTGTGTTATGTGCATGCATCAATTCCCCACAAAGAATGTGAAAGTTATGTACTATACACATGTACTAACAAATAAAAAGAAAGAGAAATATCGTTATTTTTGACTAAATACTGATCTCAAAAAAATACATTAAAACATATGTAGCCAAAATTTGTGCCCATGGCTTGTCAGTAGTGTTTGAAAAAATAAATGTTAGAACTTTCATCTTTTGACTGTAAAGGCCATATTCAAACAAAAGCCCCTTGAAGCCTAAAAAGCATGTCCAAGTTCATTGTAGTACTCAAATTGAAACATATCATTCCTATTTTATGTTTTTCTATTTGATTAAAAATGTTTGAATCTAATATGTCTATTGAAATATTTCCTTATTGTTTTGCTCTTATTTCTCATGTATTTCAGTTTTATCTGTCCTACTTAGTCACCAAAAATTTTTACTTGATTTTTATAATTTGTATCTCTATTAATGACTCGATCATATTTTTTTAGTTTTTCAAGACTTCTATACAGAATTCCATCATTTTTATACTTGTTAAAAGTTGCAAGACTTTTATTAAATAATTAAACACTTGAAAATGTGTAGCATTTTTGTATTCACATGTATGCTGTCTATAAATTCAAAGTAAATGACACTTCTATTAAACTTTACACATAGAAGTGCTAACCTCAATTCTAAAATTAATAAAGTCTCAGAAATAAAAACAAGTGTTGCAAAGACTCTATGTTCATCTGTCACTTCTAGTTCAATGAAAATTTTTCACATGATCACTGGATAAAATATTTTTAAATATGTAGACATTCATAGAAATGGTCTTTGCTATTAACTGTGTGTATATCTGTCATTTCAATTAAACTGTGAGCTCTTCACAGTAAAGAAAAGTCTCTTATTCATCCCTGAATTTCTTGAAACTGGCGAAAGTTTAACAGAAACTTAACAGAATGATACTTCTGTCAATATATTCAATATACCATATTTCAGAATACTCAACTAAAAGATTTGGATTTGAGAAACCTTGTTTTTTCCTTGCTCACTGACAGAGATGTTTTCTGATATAATAGAATCTGTTCATTCCATATTTTTACAACCATCCTGTACAACGCATTCATTTATCCCCTTTCTAGGCACATTATTATCTAGTTGTCCTACACAGCTTTTTACAATGTCTTGCAAAGAAAAATGGATCCACTCCAAAATATGATAGCGAACATCACATTAGAACTATACATAGAATGCATTCCCTACCTATGAAAGCATTCTAGCCACATATTCATTCAAAAACCAAGTCTAATAAACATATCTCTATATACTTATCTACCTAGATTGAGCCTGGTTTGAATAAACTTCCTTACACATAAGATCTACACAATCATTCATTCATTCCTTCACTCATTTATTCCAGTTGACAAACTCTATGACGTATTATTTTCTATGTCTTAATAAAATTTGAACTAAGATGTTGCTTAGTTCCCATAATGAAGACCACATTTTCCATTTTTAAAATCTGTGGTAGGTAAAGCACAGAGGGTTTTTAGAGTGGTGAAATCATTATTTTTAAATAAATTTTTTAAAAATTTATTACTGCATATTGGCTGTGCATAATGATTACATTCATCATGGGGAAATGGCACACGTACATAATACATCTCAATTCATTTTACTTCATATGATATTCTAATGATGGATATATGTCATTAAACATTTGCCAAGATCTACAGAACATGCAACACCAAAAGTGAGCCTTAATGTGAACTATGAACTTCGGGTGTTAATGTTACGACAAAAGCAAGTTCATTGATTGTAACAAATGTTCCATTCTCATGGGAATGTTGATGGTGAGGGAGGTTGAAAGTGTGGGGTTGGAGGGGTTACATGAAAAATGTCTTTATCTCCCCCTCAATTATCTATGAATCCAAAAACTACTCTAGAAATAAAATCTATTTTAAAATATACTTTATTTTCCACAGGCCATTAATATCTGTACAATACTGAGCTATAATAAAGGGTCATAGCTACTAAAACAGAAGTGTATATAGCATAGGCAATAATCATCAAAATTATGATTATTAGGGTTGTTCTTCTATTTTTGTGAGAAATAGACAATGGGTTCAATATATTTGTTGGATTCATTTTTGTAATAGACATGAAGATAAAAAGTGTTTCCGATCGCATTTTATAACATCAAAATAGTTTTATTGAGGCTGTGCAAAGTCATACAGCAAATAACAACTGGGCATTTACCCTAACCTCACCTGAAGTCAAATTTAATGCATTGAGTCACCTGTTAATTCAGTATTTATGAAGAATTTTCTATGGTCCTAGGCTTTTTCTGGGTACATAAGAATTGTTAGCGAAAAAACAGACCTGAACATTGATATCATGAATCTCATATTTGAGAGAATGGGCAGGAGCCAGGCTAAAAGACTAAAGAGAGACACAGATAATTTATTCCCAAATTATAAAAGTATTAAAAATACACAACAGAGATATTTATTCAGAAAATATGAAGGCTGAGCAGAAATACGATAGAAAGTGATTAGAAGGCCACCCTTAGGCAAGTTGGTCAGGTCAGAGAAAAAGGGCAAAGACCCAGCCACTTTCTGAAGACCAGAGGAAGAACACAGTATTCCTAAGACAGAGAGAACTGGGTATGCCCAGGTGACCGAACTGAAGACTGTATGACTGGGGGGCAGGGAGGAAGAAGAAGGGGCCAGAGTAAGGAGTTCGGATTTTAACTCTAAATGTGACAGAAAGAAGCTATGGGTGATTTTAAGCAGGACAGAGACATTCCAGGTAATGTGTGGCTAACAGTTTGTGGGAAGGCAGGTACAGACGCAGACTAGTTAAGAGCCAGTCAGGCTAATCTAAGAGGAGATGATGACAGTTCAGCCTAAAGTGTTACCTAATAGTAAAAATAAGATTAAAAGTGTAACTTGGAACAGTGATTAGACACGCAGAGCTTATGGTTCAGGGTCTTTCTAAAAAGTCATCCTAAAAATCGCTGTGAAGACCAACCTCACTGTCATCTGGTGTGAAACTGTTTCACTCTTGGGATTCACCAAAGAACAAACATCTCACTGCATTCTGGTTTGAGGCAGTATAAACTCTTAGTGAAAATTATTTCTACGTGGCAAGACCATTATACCATTTACTCAGCTCAATAATGTCATACTGTAATGGTGGAAATAAAATTAGAATAAAATAAAACCTTAAAAACAGTAATCCTTTTAACAAGCACGTATTTTTAGTGCCCTCCCTGTACTTTATTGCATGATTCTAAATATAAGAGTGGGACTCAGAAACAAAACTGTCCTTCAAAATTGCCTTCCTAAGTGTGTTTAGTACCAAAAGATAGTTCTATACATCTTCCTAAATGGTACAAGTAAAGAACTAATAAAGAAAAACGGGTCCTTATCTTTAATGTTTATAGAGGTCTCATTTTCTTTTCTGGCCCTCATTGAAGTTTAAGCAAAGTAATTCCCAACAAAGTGATAAATTGTCAGTACAATTTTGAATTCAAACCAGGGTATCAAGTAGTTCTATAAACCTCAGGATAAATAACATGGATAAAATTCCTATTATCCTACTTAATAGAAATATCACAATAGTTACTTTCACATAAAAATCTTGATCTCCTATCAACTCACAGTTTAAATTGAAGATTTCTCCATTCTTTGTTCATTATCAAAAATGGTAAAGTGCATTCAACAATTTTTTTCCATTATACCCAAATTCCATATGGAATTTTCATCTTCTTATATGTAAAAGCAATTTACTAAAATTAATATATTTGTATTCATTCTGCTGCCCTATTCTGCTTATAATTATTTATCACGCAGAGGGTTGGGCATGATGGCACACACTTCTCATCCCAGCACTGGGGAGGTGAGGCAAACGGATTGCCACAAGTCCAAGGCCAACCTGGGCTACTTAGTGAGTTCAAGGCTAACCCAGACTATACAGCAAAACTCTGTCTCAAAAAAAGAGAACATCTGTAGTTTTTTTTTTCTTTCTTTTTTTGTTTGTTGGTTTGTTTTGTTTTGTCTTTTTGAGACAGGGTTTTACTATGCAGTTCAAGCTGGCCTTAAACTCACTTTGTAGCCCAGTCTGTTCTCCAACTCACAACAATCCTCCTGCCTCAGCCTCCCAAGTGCTGGAATTACAGTCATGCACCACCGTGCCTGATGAACCTACTTCTACTTCATAGAAATATCACAACTTCTTTCTGTATGATGTGGGTGGACAATTAATACACATGTATTTGTAATGTACATGTATTTCTGTTCATTTTTTTCTGAAAAGTGCAGCCCTTAATTTGAGAGATTTTGGTCTGATCAAGACTTAAATATTAATTTGTCTGTGTATTGTGGCATTTTGATAGCTCTTGGAGTCTTACTCTACAGGAAACAGAGCTCTGAGGAAAGACTGTCTAGCACTCACCACTTAGTAGAAGACTCCAGAAGTCTGGATTCTGAATATTTTACATTGAATCACAGAAAGACACATCACACTATAAATGGAAAAGGGAGAGAGAATGTGGACTCAAAGTCACAGGAATGCTGTGTGTCTACCTTGGGATATAGTCTGCCTTACACTTTCTTTTTCATTCGTATCTATCATGGTACAGACAGAGTACACTGCCCTGCATCCTTGCTGACCCTACCGTAGCTCAGATCACCATCATTCTTCACAATGTTTATGCAGGGAAAGTTATGAAAGTTAATATCTGTCCTTCATATAGGATACATGGGGAAGTTGCTTCAGTGGTGATGGAAATTAAAACAGAAATAACAGCATAATTCACAGACAAAAGCTTTAATGGAGAAGAATAGAGAATCGAGAAAAGCATCCAAGCTGAAGACCAGAATATTTGAAAGGAACAGTGATCCTACAAAGAAGATCAGGTGGACCTTTGTTAGAAGAATGGAAATATCTTTTATAGATCCACTGAAACCCTAGGAGCTGGTAATTGTAATTGTCCATTGGATTATGAATACAGTATTTTTTGAGACTTCCCCCTGATGTTTTAAAGGACTTTCTCGTAGAATAAGGTATGAATCGGTGGCTATTCTTATCCTTAGAGACATCTTTGCCCCTCTGCTATTACAGCACACCACTCCATGGAATAATGAGCAGGAGAAAAAGGAAGAACACATTCCATACTTCATTAGCAAGGGAGGATAGGGAAGCAGGGATGTTTCCACCTTTAGAGAGTAACAGGTCATGGACTAAGATCTCATGTCACATGAGAGTACTTGTCCAGTTTCATCCAGATTAACTCTTCAGTCTGGTATATTCCTATCTTTTAAAAAACCTAATTTATAACTCTATATAGAGAAGTTAATTTACAGAAAACTGAGACTAACACAGATAATGCTTAGCCATGGAAATGCAGTGTATCTAGGGTAATGTAGTTGTCACTCCTTAGATACTGACCAGTTTTCAAGTTCTGCTTCCATTTGTTAATTTATTTCAGCATTCTAATGTAACTGTAAGTATGTACAACTTTGAATTTTCTTCTGAACTGGTTGTAATACAGGTTCCCTCATTAATTGAGTTAATGTTTTTAAAGTGTTCATTTCATATTTGTTAGTGCCATGATTTTATCCTATTTTAAATTCGTCATTTCTAATATTCTAGCCGCTGTAGAAATTCCCTCTGCCACTTCCTTGAGAGGAGATTATTCAGTCTTTGGTTCAGAAAATCCAGAAAAATAAAGTTCAATGCCACGTACTGAGCCATTCATTTTTCACCCAACAAACTTGTGTTGAAAATTGAGTCAAATCTGTCTTTCTGTATTAAGTCCATCAATGTCACTTCTGGGAAAGCTCTCAAGAAAAAACAAAGTTCCTTTCCATACAACAAGCATTCAGTCTAAACCTGCACTCCCCACAAAAGTGCACACAAGCTCCAAGGCAGCTGTTGAGCATTTAAAAACATGATTGGTCAAAATTTGAAGTGCACAAAAAAGTAAAATACACGTAAGATTTTGAATATTTTATACAAAAACAAATGCCACAAAATAACTCATTAATATTTTTAATCAGTTGTGTTTTGAAACACTATTTTGAATATATTGGATTAAATAAAATATATTATTAAAATGACTTCACCGATTTCTTTTTACTTTCTAGTTATAGCTCCTACAAAACTGAAAACCACAGGACTGCATCCATGGGCAGCATAGTTTCAAAACTCTGATTCCCACCCCCACCCTAGTGATACAGACCATGAAACTCCAGGCCCTCTAGTTCTTGTGGAACAATCTATTTTCCTCACTCCTTTGAATTCCTTCCTTTTTTATCTGCCATACTTCAGCTTCCTGAAATTTCAAACAGGGCATGTACCCAACATTAAATACACAAGGGCATAGGTGAATTCTTTATTACTTGATTGAAGACTTGCACTTCCATTAACAGACATTTGTTTCACACATAGTTGAAAAGATTTTTATAACATGCTTTTAACTAAATATTTCTCCATCTAATACCTGCATTATTTGATTTTACTCAAATGTATGTACCAGTGTGTACATACATTTTCTTGAACTCATGATTTGTTCTTTTACCTGAAGAATTGTAGATATCTCTGTTTATTTTCTTATGCTATCTAAATGCAAAAGTGCATATGCCCTCTATGCTATGGCTTTACTCACATTATATGTCAATATTTTCCTGTCAGTGAGCCTTGCTACACCAGTGTACTATGAAATCTTAAGAGGTATACCATGAAACACTGTCTTAATTAATTAATTTTATTTGTACATTTAGATATACAAAATGATCACATTCACATAGTAATTTGTATCTGTACAGATATATCTTGATTCTTCTATCCCCACTCCCCACTCCTCCCTTCAACCCCTCTTCCCCTCCTTATTTATGAAAGCTTTGTTTCCACATTTTCTTTTTTTCTTTTCCCTTCATTATTTTCCCTCGTCCCCCTCTCTAGTTCCTCTTCCCATTTGACCATTTTCTTCCTATTACACAACATCTATTATACATTTTGATCCTTATTTATACTTTGTTTCTCATACCAAAGAAATGATGCAATATTTACAGATGTGTGTCTGATTTATATCACTTAAGAGTATGGTCTCTGTTAAAAAAAAAAAACAGTATGGTCTCAAGATGCACCCATTCACCTAGAAATGTCCTAAGTTTATCCTTCTTGATGACTGAGTAGCACTCCACTGTATTAAAAAAAAAAAAAGACTTTCTTTGTCCATTCGTCAGTTGATGAGTATTGGGACTATTTCCAAGACCTAGCTGTTGCAAACTGTACTGCTATAAACCTGGGTGTTCATATATCACTGTGGTGTGGTATTTTTAATTCTTTCAGAAAGATAACAAAAACGGGACTAGCTGGCTCAAATGAAACCTCTAATTTTAGTTTTTTGAGGAATCTCCACACTGCCCCAGTGTTTGCACCAGCCTACATTCCCACCAACAGTGGAAAAGAGTACTTTTTTCCCCAAAACCCCTCCAGCATTTGTTATTGGTTGATCCAAGTCTTACTGGAATCTCTGCATTGTTTTAACTAGCATCTCAAATGACCAGTGATGTTGAAATTTGTTTATGTATTTATTTTCTATTTGTACTTCTTCATCTGAGATGTTTGTATTCATCTCAGATGCCCATTTTTGCATTGAGTCTTCAAATTTGGGGAATCTGATAATTTTTAGTTCTTCATATATTATAGGTATTAGTATTTTGTGTAAGGATTGGCTAGCAAATGTTTTTCACACTCTGTGGGGCACCTCTTCAGTCTGTTGGTGATTTCGTTTGCTGTGCAAAATCTTTTTAATAAGATGAGATTCCAGTTGTTGTTTCTTTGCAACATTTCCCATGGGATCAGAGCTTTGTTTGTAGTCTTCCCCCTACACCTGTGTCTTCAAGAGTTCTACCCATTCTGTCTTCCAGAAGATTCAGTGTTTCTGTTTTAATATTTAGATCTTTGATCCATTCTGATGTTAGTTTAATGCATGGTGATAGACGGGAGTCTGGTTTTGGTCTTCAGCATGTAGAAAGTCACTTTTTCCAGCAACATTTATTAAAGAGGCTATTTTTCTTCCAGTGAAGGTGTTTGGCCTTTCTTGTCAAAAATAAGGTGGCTTAAACCGGGCATGGTGGCACACACCTTTAATCCCAGCACTTGGGAGTCTGAGGTAGGAG
This sequence comes from Dasyprocta punctata, assembly GCA_004363535.1. Lineage (NCBI taxonomy): Eukaryota > Metazoa > Chordata > Mammalia > Rodentia > Dasyproctidae > Dasyprocta > Dasyprocta punctata. Next base: position 13,516 of record RJWM01013419.1, read on the forward strand.
GACCATTGTGAGTTCGAGGCCAACTTCGGCTACAACGCGAGCGCAAGGCCGGCCTGAGCTACATAGTGAGACCCTGCCTCAAAAAACCAGGGCTGGGAGTTTGGCTCAGTGGCTTAAGCACCTGCCCTGGCAAGTGTGAGGTTGTGAGTTTGATCCCCAGCGCTGCAAATAAATAAATAAATAAATAAAATAAGGTGGCTTAGTGTGTCTGGAGTTGTTTTGCATCTTATGTGTTGCATTGATCCTCAGGTCTGTTTTTATGCCAGTACCATGCTGTTTTTATCAAAGTACCTTTGTAGTATCATTTCACATCAGGCATTGTGGTGCCCTTGCCTTGTCTTTGTTGCTTGGAATTGTTTTTGCTATTCTGGGTCTCTTCTGGTTCCAAATGAATTTCAGGATTCCTTTCTCTAATTCTGTAAGGTATGATAATGGCATTTTGATTGGGATTGCATTAAATCTGAATAACAATTTTGGGAGTTTGGCCATTTTCACTATGTTGGTTCCTCCTCTCCAAGAGCAAGAGATATCTTTTTCCATTTTCTAATTTCCTCTTTAATAACTTTTTCAGAGTACTGTAATTTTTAATGTAAAGGTCTTTTACTTACTTTGTTAGACTGATTCCTAAGTATTTCATTAATTTCAGTGCTATTGTGGATGGTATGATTTCCCTAGTCTCTCTCTCAGTGAGTTTGTTATTTGTGTACAGGAATGCTATTGATTTTAAGTGTTGGTTTTGTATCCCACTACACTACTGAATTTGCTTATTAAATCTAGAAGACTTTTGGTGGAGTTTTTGGGGTCTTCTAGGTAGAGTATGTCATCTGCAAATAATGATAATTTAACTTCTTTTCTATTTTTATTCCATTTATTTCTTTCTCTTGCTAATTGCTCTGGCTAATATTTCCAGATCTATATTGCATAGGAGTGGAGATAGGGGACATTCTCGTCTTGTTCCTGATTTTAGAGTGAAAGCTTTCAGTTTTTGTCCATTTAGTATGATGTTGACTCTTGGTTTGTCATAGATGGCTTTTATCAGATTGAGACAAAGACCATCTATTCATTATCTCCTATTATTTTGCTCTGAAATTCTGAATCATAGTTTTTAATTTTTTTGTTTTTAAAATAAAAACAAAAAAGAAGGAAAAATAGACCATCTATTCCAATTTTCTGTAGAGTTTTTAGCATACATGGGTGTTGAATTTTGTCAAATGTTTTTTCTGCCTCTATTGAGATCATCATATGATTTTTGTTCTTGTCTCTGTTTATATGGTGTATTAAACTCAGTGATTTGTGTATGTTGAACCATTCCTGCATCCCTGAGATGGATCTTACTTGATCATGGTTTATAATCTCCTTGATAATTTGTTGCATTCTGTTTGCCAGTATCATACTGAAGATTACTGTATCTATGTTCATGAGGGAGATTGATCAGTAGTTCTCCTTTTTGGTTAGAGCCTTCTCAGGTTTTGTTATCATGGTAATTCTTGCTTCCATGAATGAGTTTGGGAGTATCACTTCCCTTTCAACTTCGTTGAAGAGTTTGAGGAATAGTGGCACTAGATCTTCTCTAAATGTCTTGTAGAGTTTAGCAGTGAATCCCTCAGTCTCTGGGCTTTTCTTTCTTGGTAGGTTTTAATTTTATCTTCAATTTCTTTGACTTATACTGAGTTATTTAGAATTTTTATATTGTCTTGACTCAGATTGGGTAATGCATATCTACTTGGAATCTGACCATTACTTCTGTTTTCCATCTTATTTGGGTATAGTTTCTCAAGTAGGCTTTAATGATCTATATTTCTGCAGGATCTGTTGTGGTTTCACTCTTCATTCTTACTTGCATGGAATTGAATCTTTTCTTTAATAAGGTTGGCAAAAGGTTTTTCAATTTTATTTGATCTTTCAAAGAACCAACTCATGAAGTTATTGATTCTTTGTGATATTTTCTTAGTCTTCATTGCATTAATTTCTTCTCTGATCTTTATAATTTCTTTCCTTGTATGAGCTTTGGGCTTGACTTGCTCCTCTTTTTTCTAAAAACTTGAGATTCAACATTAGGTCATTTATTTAAGCTCACTCTGATTTCCTGATATGGGAATTCACTGACCTAAATTTCCCTCATAGCACTGCTTTCATTGTGTTCCATAAACTCTGGTATGTTGCATTGGTATTATTATTTAATTATGGAAACTGTCTAATTTCTTCTTTAATTTCATCTCTGTCTCATTGGTTGTTCAGGAGTGTTATTTAATTTCCATGTGCTTATGTAGTTTTTATGGTTTCTCTTGTGATTGGTTTCTAATTTCAATGCCCTATGATCTGATCATGAAAAACTTTGATTCCCACCAAAATTTGTTTTTGCAACAAAACAGACTGAAAACCTCTCTCTATGCCTGTAAAAAGCTGAAAGTATACAGTTGCCAAGGAATTCACACATTTATTATATGGAGCACTTGAAGGCTCAAAGTAACATCAAGTTAGTACCAGAGATCCAGTACTTAGTTGCCTTATAGGTATATATGAAATGGAAAAGCAATTGGAGCCTTCAGTATTTCTACTCTAATGAGTCAATTCTAAAACAGCGGGATATAGACACATTGAGAACTATTGTTGTAGATTAAACTTTCAAAACAGAGGATGAGATCTCCCCATATGTCTCCACAGCACATAGCACTGAAGAAACTCTTTGAGATGACATGAAACCTTAATTGCCAAACAATCTAGGTATAAACCCAGAAAACTTTGCTATAGGCAATTCAATGTGTTATCTTGTCCACTATGAAATAAGGTTCAGCATTACCTATTTACTTATTTTAATAAGTCGATATTAACTTTTGTTGATTTCTTCTTTCTTTTACAAATGTTTGCAAATTATTTAATAATCAATTTAAGTGCCTGAATCAACATCAAGCCTACAAGTTTTGCTTTCTAGAGTTCAAATTTTCCTATTTTTGAAATTTGAAATATTAGGCAATTTCTGGGGGACTGATAGATTTCCAAAACAATTTGGTGCAATACAAAGATCTACTTCTGAATCAACCTAGTTCCCACTTTTGGACGGTCTATAGATCTTTGAACAGGTTATGTATGTACATAATGTGTACCGTTTCAGTTTATCAATAAAAAGAGAATAATGAAACAGCTTGCTGAGTTTTTAAAAACAGTAAAACTCAAAATTGTGAGATTTGAGACCTTTGGATAGATGGAATTACTTTTATTTTTTTAAGCTAACTTTTTTTATTTTTATTTATTTATTTATTTTATTTAAGTGAAGAAAAAAAGAAAAAAAGACATATATAACAAAGACAACAAGCAAAAAAACAAACAAACGACTAGAGTAAATACACAGCAGTAACATTACAGGTTTACAAAACCGGATGATAGAAACTCGACAATGGTTGCAATATTGCGTATCATAATCTTTAAAATGGTTACTTACATTAACAGATATAGACATGTAAAATTGATCTAATCATATGAGTATTAACTGTTCTTTCTCAATAATGAATACATTCAGCAGTGTGTTCATTTTAGTTATCTTACATGTACATATATACAGGTTTATATCTTTTCCTCTTTCCTTTTCTCTTTCCGCCTTTTCCCTTCCCAATTACTTCACATGCCTTTGGTGAGCCAACTGACCAGAAAGCCCCAGAGACCCAGGGTAGCCAACCCCAGACACGTGAGCACACACACACACCTTTGAAGGGCAGAGTAATCAGCAAGTCCAGCAACATGGAAGTATCAGAAACAGCAGTGAGGAGAAAGCAGTAGGACTCTGGAGAACTCCATGAACAGAAAACCGGTCCCAGCCCCCACATCCAGAGGCCAAGATTTGCTCCATACCCAGCACATTTCTGGGATCTAACATGGACACTATCACAGAACTGTGAACACCAGAGGTATTTTACTACTTTTATTCTCCCTTGTTGGTCTGACTGGCTATCCTTTTCCTGTCTCATTGGATGTCATCTTGCTTTGCTTTATATTTTGTGATTATTTTTGTTTGGGGGCTTTTTTTCTCCTCTCTTTCTTTGATCTCTTTCTTGATTCATTCCTTTTTCATTCTCCTCTTTCTTCCTTCTTTTTTTCCACTATTTAGGTTTTTTACCTTTCTTTTTCATTGTATTCTATTGATGCTCTTTCCTCAACTACTTCTTGAGTTTAAACTTTCAAGTGACTAAACATTGTTACTTCCTTTCTGACTATTCCTTCACATTCTATCTCATTCTTTCCCTCCTGTGTCCTCCAGCTTCCCAAAACTCAGGGGATCATTCTTTGACCTTCAGCCTTGTCTCCACTATATTTGACCTCATTCATCACTTTATCCTGCCCAGACCCATCGTAAACTCACCCACCACCAAAGAAGGGTAAAATCACACCACTAAGGGAAAAATCAGTATATACAAGTATATGGTAAGTGTTTGATTTTGTTATATAACTTTAAGGTTTGCTCCTGTGGTCAGAGGTAACAGGTTAATGGTTACCATAGTTTGTCAGTAGTTAAACTGGACTTGAAACTATTGTTATTACTAACAATATACTATTACTATATACTATATACTATTGTATGCCATATACTATATACTATTGTTATTACTAATTAGCCAGGATATCATACATATTATAATCACTTTTTCTCCCCTGTATGATAACAGTGATTGTTTGGGATCATAATCATCACCATAGCCCAGTACCAAAGGATTGGGTGCTGAGGAAAATAGAAATTTTACATCCTTTACAAACTGGGAAGACAGGTTCTTTGGTCTTTTTGTACAATGGAGTACTATTCAGCTATAAAGAAGGATAAACTGGAGCATTTTCTAGGTAAATGCATACAACTTAAGACCATATTCCTAAGTGAAATAAATCAGTCTCGCATGTTGTCTCGCTGGTGTAAGAAATTGAAGAGTAAATAAGATCCAAAATGTCTATACAAATTGTAAAATGGGAAAACACTGTCCAAAAGGAAAGAGAAACTGGGTTGGGGGAAAAAATAAATGAAGGAAGGAATAAGGAAAACAAAACGTGTGTGTGTGTGTGTGTGTGTGTGTGTGTGTGTATGTGGTGTATGATAGTGAAGAGAGTTGTACTACTAATTTCTCTTAGTTTATTAAAAAGAAAAGTTCGTGCCTACATTGTTTGATCAATTTTTCATGCCTGTGTCTTATAATATGAGCAACTATTTTGAAGATAACAATACACAATGCATTAACCACTGTTACTCTCCTATTATCCTATTTTGAAATCTTGTATCATTGTTTCTATTGTTTTTTTCTCTTTAAAATTAAAAAATTAAATATGGTAAAACATTAAAATAAAGTCTATATAATAAGTACATGGGCACATAGTGTATTATTTTCTGTACTTATCTATACATGAAAGCATTTTATTTAACCTATGAATAATTTAGCATAGTTTACCATAATGCTAGCAAGATGGTAATAATTTAACACAATTTTGTATAATTATCTCAGTTGTTACAAATTATTTCAAAGCTGATAGATAACAAATATGTAAGTCTTGTCAAGAAGAAGACAGACCACATGGGGTATAAAAAAAAAAAACAGAACTTTAAATCAGACAGATCTTTCTTTTAGTTGTTATTTAACCTCTAGTAAGCTGGGTAATGCTTAGAAAGATTTCCTCTGGGAGCTTTGTTCTTAATTTATAAAATTAAGATAATCAAATGTACCTTGAATGGACACTCAGAAAATTATATATAATAGACCAGCAATCACATACCAGATATAGTGTTTTCTTGCAAATTCATAGTTATTATTGTTATCCTGAGATACAATTTTTTCTGAATCTGTTAACGTAAATTTATTTAAACTGCCAATATACTTCTTGGCTTACACTTTCTTCTATGTCCATGTCTCCTAGGCTTGTTTGGGATGAGCTGGAGGTTTAAGATTTCATTTTGCATTTTTATTTTGTCATGCCAATATACTTCTTCATCCTTGTACTGTTAAAATACTTTCCACATCTCCTAATTTCTTGCTTTTTCCTTTGATGTTTCAGAATCACTTTTAATCCCCTTGCCAAGTAACGTTGGTTCCTATTCCTCCCCATCGTTTTTCATTCTAAGTAGCCATCTTTGCTTATTCAATCAGCCAAAGCAACGCTTCTTGCCACATTTACTCCTCTTCTTTCCTCCTCTCACCATCTTTGTTCAGCTATTAATTTCCTCTCATCTAGACTGTTAAAATAAGCACCACACACGGTTTCTTCTGTCCAGTGAATTCTAGACATCAATGTCAAATTACTCTTCTACGGTCACAGAAAGTTATTCTTGCTAAACACCTTCAAAGACTCCCCATTGCCCATAGAACAAAATTCCCTCCCTCACTTTCTTACCATTTGTGAAATGACCTGAACTTTCTTTTCTAGTTTGATGTCCCACAGCTTCCTGGAAGTGTACATTCTCGGCAATTGGATAAAAAGACACATTAAGAAATGATGGTTGATGCTTTCTGATTTTCAGGTTTATATAAGTTACGTAAGATAAAAAGAAATTTCAAAAGTAATTCATGGAATGATAAATTAATTCAAAGAAAATACCAATTTATCAATTGCTCAATTCAATTTCTTAGTTAATAAAGTGGTTAACATAATGCAGGGGATCTGATCTATTTTAATCACTGTTACTTAATTTTTTTTAATATTGAAGATATTTTCCTGCCTTGATAAGTAATATATAAGAACCTTTTCTTTGTTTACTTATTGTGTATCCAAGAGAATCACAGAAAGTATATCTTGAATGCAGAGTTAAAAAGAGTGTCAAGACATATTCATTGTTTCACAAAAGATAAAATTAAAAATCACGGAACAGCCATTTGAATTGTTTTAGGTTACATTAAAATGTAAGCGTGTACAGGAGTTTTGAGATGTGTATACTAAACTCAAAAATTTGTGAACTACTTTACTTCATTTTTATTTCTGAGAATGTTTGTTACATTTGTTTTAAAATATTTCATATGAACTATATCATTCCCATTATCCTATAACTTCTAAATACTAAATTTACTTGAATAAAGGGTAATTTTAAAAAATTATTATTTCAGTTAACCAAATTCAGTGTGTGTTTATAGTAAATAAATGCAAACAAATACATGTCTCCTAGCAAGGAATTATCTCCAAAAGTTTTTCAGTGTCAAAGACATTAATAAAATATTTGTCAGTTTTCTCTTTTTATGTCCAAATTTATCCTATTTCTCCCAAAATTATGATCATTGATGTCTTGGTTACTTTTTGCTCATTGCCAAGACAAAATACCTGATGCCCAAAATTAGGGGAGGAAAAGTTTATTCTTACAGTTTTTTGGGAGTTTTAGTCTTACTTAGTTGGCTCCAAGGGGCTGCCATTCATGGTGGCTGCAAGCTGCAAGGCACACTGGTGAGAGAGAGAGAGAGAGAGAGAGAGAGAGAGAGAGAGAGAGAGAGGAAGACCCGCCTTCCCTTACACTGTATTTCAGCTCCACCACTGGGCATGTGCCAATCCCAGCACTAGAAAACAAACCAATAACAAACCAATAACTCAGCCCCATCAAAATTATATGAGGACTTGGGGGGATATAGTATACCCAATACATTCCACCCCTGGACCCCCAAGGACTCATGTACATTTTTAATACAAAAGACATTTAGTCCATCTCTAAGAGTTGTCAAAGTCTTAACAGTTTCAGCATTGCTGAAATGTCCAAGTCTCAAATCTCTTCCTAGATCTATGGCAAACTCTTAACTGTAACCCCCTGTATAAATGAAAACAAGGTTAAGCACTTCCAACATATAAAGGTACAAGATAAACATTACCATTCCAAAAGTTACAAACAGGGGAATACAAAGCATTGGAACCAAAGCAAGTGCAAAATCCAGCAGGGCAAGCATTAAGTCCTGGAGTTTTCTGCTCAGCATCTGAAGCAACCTGGTTACAAGCTCCAACAGGCTTGAGTGACTCCTCCCCTGTGACACCTTCAGGGATCTTAACTTCTATAGCCATTTCTTGGCTTTACCCTTACATCTTTACACATTGCTCTCTGCAGGCGAGGCGGAAGCTGCCTTAGCCTTTTCTTGTACTTAAAACCAGCATCACGTGGATGCTGCCAAGGTCTACTGCAGGCTGGAGCAGTAGCCACACTTTTCTCTCTCTTGGCTGTAGGGGTCACCTGCCTGGATCCCTGAGCTCTCTGAACCTGATTGTGAGGAACAACTTCTCTATACCGCCATTCTGGAATCTGATGTGGCTGCCTCCATTTTGGGACATGGCATGGCCTCTGTTGCCACTCTGGGACAAGGCACTCTGCGGCTTTTTGTCGCCACTCTGGGACAGGGCACTCTGCAGCTTTTTTCTCTGAGCAAACTCTTTCACTTTTGAAGGCCTGAGGCTGCAAAGGCTGGAGGCCCGCTGGTTCCCGGGATGCCCCCAGGTCATCTTTTTTATTCTTTTGTTTCTTCTCAGCAATCAAGGTCTCAGCTCCATCTTTAAAGTCCACAGCTTCCTGGCCAAACTCACAAGGTTTTAAATCACCATGCCGGGCTCCTTGCTCTTTATTTGCAACATATATCTGGCTAAGAGCCCCCAACAAAAGCCAGGCCACCATTTCAACCTTTGGCTGTCTTATAACTTCTCTCTGTAAACTAATTAATCCTTTGCCCTTAATCTCAGTCTCAGGCAAAGTCTCTGGGCACAGGCAGAACACAGACAAACTTTCTGTCAAGCCGTAACATGCATCGTGTGGAGTCCAACACCCAATGTCATTTTTTTTTCCCAGCAGAAACCTCCCGAGCCTGGTCTTTACTGGCAGGCTTTCTACCAGCCTTCTGGTCTCCTGGACTCTGACCAGAATCTCCCATACAGAACAACCTAAGCTCATCTCTACACCTTTCCAAACTTTCCCGGCAAGCCATTTCCAAAGGCTCTCAAACCACATGGTCAGGAATAGTCACAGCAACGACCCCACTCCTCTGGTACCAAATTCTGTCTTGGTTACTTTTTGCTCATTGCCAAGACAAAATACCTGACGCCCAAAATTAGGGGATGAAAGGCTTATTCTCACAGTTTCTCAGGAGTTTTAGTCTTACTTAGTTGGCTCCAAGGGGCTGCCGTTCATGGTGGCTGCAAGCTGCAAGGCACGCTGGCACGAGAGAGAGGAAGTGGAAGACCCACCTTCCCTTACACTGTATTTCAGCTCCACCCCTGGGCGTGTGCCAATCCCAGCACTAGAAAACAAACCAATAACAAACCAATAACTCAGCCCCATCAAAATTATATGAGGACTTGGGGGTACATAGTATACCCAATACAATTGATAAGACAAGGAGTATACCCAGAAACTAATTTTTAATGAATATAATTTGCAGCATAGGGCTATGTATTCAATAAATACATTTGAAATAAGTTTTGCTTACTATTTCCTTAGAATTTTAATCAGTTATGTAATTATTACATGACAGAAATTGTCATAACTTGAGAATTTGGAAATTAAATTGCAAATATTGTGAATAACATCTATTTGCACACAGAAAAAATAAGGCAGGCAAGCTTTCCTTTGGCTCATAATCTCTAGGTAGATTTTATAAAAATAGCAGTTTGTTTGGGGCTAGCACCACATTCCTTGCTGAGTCTTGAAAATAAGTAAGGAGCTCTACCACACAGCAGGTAGACTAGAGCATTGGAGCCATGTTGCCTGGGATTGCTCTTACCACTGATGGATTTCATCAAAAATAGGAAGACAGACAGTGCCCATTATGTAAGATTTATAATAGAAAAAGGAAAAGGAAAAGGAGACTTCTTGGTAAGCTTGCATCATTTTATAAAGACAAAAATTTTTTTTTTGTCCAATCACAATTTTGCTGTTTGGGCTAAATTCATATTAAGAAATTTTTCAATATTTTTATTAATTGACAGTTTGCTTGATTGGTCTCATTGTCCTCCTCTATAGGGTGATAAGTGTGAATATCTAGCCCACATCTTTTGGACTTAGTTAGCTTTTATTTCTCTTTAAAATTTGCTTTAACTTACAAAAAATGGTAATTTTAGGGTTTTGAAACTATCTTTACCTCTTTATTCTTTTGTACTGGGGATTGAATCCAGGGGCTTCCAGTAAACTACATATCCAGATCTTTTTTAAATTTTTATTTTGAGACAGAGTCAAAGTCACTGAATTCCCCAGGCTAGGCTCTAACTTGAAATCTTCCATCACCTCATCCAACCTACATTGTGCTTTTTATATTAAAATATTATCTGCATTTGTTTACTTACATGTGTGTAAGTCTCATTTTCCAGAATATTTGCAAATTATACAATGTTTCACAATACAAATATGGATTAATTTAATGAGTTCATCTGCACATGAAAAGGATAATTGACTTGTACCTCAAAGAACGCTACTATTAACCAGGTGTGGGAACTTGGCTTGGCTTTTGAGCTCCCAGAGACTTTGTGTCTTTGTCTAAATTCTCTCTGAATTGCACCATGAGCAAGTAGTTTATTTAGAAGATGATTTCAAGAAACATTGGTAGATGAATTGGACAGTTGAAAGGAAGTTGCCCAGAGTAGGTTTGTAACCTGCACCCCAGAATGGAACCTTAAAAGTTAAAGAGTTTTTCCTTTAGAGACAACTAGTGGCTTCCTCAGACCTCCTTAGGTTTAGGGCACAAGTCTCTCCCACCTCTCCTCAGCTGAACTGAGTGGCCAGCATACGCAGACACTGGCACAGGAGATCAAAGAGCTTTTCACTTCCTTAGGTGGGGGACAGTTCCTGGGTCCAGGAAGGGAAGAAACAAGCCTGACCTTGTCTGTTGCCTCACTGTGTTCCTCTCCCCACTGTTCCTTGCTGTAAAAGACCCCAATACACCTGTACTTGATGAGATGGTGATTTGAGGCAAGTGGGCCCTTCTATGTTCTTAGAGCTAATTTTGAATAAATTTTCCTTTTTACCAAAATAAACAGCTTCTTTTGATTTTCTCAGTGGCAAGCAAACAAGCCTGAGTTTATGAATTTCAGTGGTTGCTAGCAGGTAATTGGATAAAGGAGTTTCAAAAACCTAGATGTAAAACCTGATGGATGAGTGAGCTAGGGTACCTACCAGTATTTTATACAATCAGTCCTTGGAAAAGGGCTGCTCCCAGGAGATGTAATTCTTTGTCACTCCTGACTGCCATTAAACAAGGACAGAGAAGCCTCCAGATGTTGGGAAATATTTCTCAAGCACGGAGATGCAGATACTTCTGGTAAATAGAAATACAGCCTACTTGCATTGTGAGATCCAACGGGCATGTGCAGGGCATAAATATCATTTACTACACTGAGTTTTGAGACTCAGTCATAAAATGTGGAAAAGACCTGCACTTTGGGATTCCTGTAAAGTGAACCACTATGGATATTACTTGCCTGGAAGACAGAAGGTCTCTAGGATGTATCCTTGCTCTTCACCAATAGAGTCAGTGTCCTAGAACAGCTATTACCTATCAATTTCTTTCTGTGTGAATAATGAAGCAAATACATATAGATCATATGCATAATGTTACAACAAAGGGTTTACCACAAGAATGAGGTTGATTTTCTAACAAAGAATGATGATATTTAATTTCAAACTACTTCACTTTCTTTTCTTTTTCTTTTGGTAAAGTGAATCTCAGTGGAATACAGTCCACATAGATTAGAACCTTTCTGGCCATTCCTGCTGTGTTTAGATGTGAGAAGAGAGAGACTCCATCTGATGGAAATGGTATAGGAAATGATATCAGACCTCTAAATGGTAGAGAAAAAATAGAACTCTCAACCTGCTAGATGTCTGATATGCCAGGTTAATTTTCCCAAAACTGAAGAATGAATTCTAAGGAGTAACAGAGTTTAAGGGAAGGAAATATTTATTGAGGCAGAGAGATACAGCTCCTGAGAGGCAGGAGGGTCCCCAAGTGGGCTGTGAAGGACTCCACTCCTCAGGGGAAGTTTTAGAGCCCAGCCATGTGGGTACAATGTGGGTTACAGCTATGATCAACCAACAAGATTATAAGTATAGTCTCTTGGGTTATATTGATCCAATAGAGCAGCAAGTCATGTAGCAAGTATATATGGAAAGAACAAAGAACTTTTTAGGAAGGGATGAGTCTGAGGGTCTTGGTCACCCACCGAGGTGACTGACGTCTATCTAGACTTTATTAGACCAGGTGTTACCATTTATCTCAGGCCTAGTCATTCTGTCTTTATCTTCAGGTCTGACTTCGAATAGATGCGTCTCCAACCACAGTTGTAATGAGTTTTTACTTTTCTCTGATTCCCTCAAGGGCCCAGCCCTATCTGAGTGCCGGTAGGTAGTATTTCTACCTAACTCAGCTGTCTATAATGGAAGGATTTATTTAATGTCACACTGGATGTCGCTGGCATGGGCTAGGCTGGCTCATGGTCTGCTGTCTACTTTTACAATTCAGCCATCTGTAGTTTCCCCAGGATTACAGAAGTGAAGGCTATGATTTCTGTGAGTTATTATCTGCTTTAGTACTCATAGGTATTTAATTTTGCAGAATTTCGCAAGGACTTTCCTTCCTAATGAACTTCTTATTTCCACCTAATCTACAATTGAATATAATGCTGACCATCAGTAAACTCATTTTACAAAAGATGAGAAAAATCTCCTAACACCTATGGAACAAAATCATATCCTGAAAATAACACATTTCCAAATTAAAACCCATAGTAAAATGTATATTAACGTGAAAAAATGGATATTTTATCACACAAATACTGTGTGTTTTCAAATGGGGCTTGAGCAAACAGCGGGTATTACATAATCTTCCAAAAACCCTATATGTTTAGCATTATCTGCATATTTGTATTAACCACAGTGATAAAATAGAAAGGCAGCCCAATTTAAATTCCTTCAGCATGCCTTTGGGGTAGCATTGATCTAAGAAAAACATCTTTAAGGAGTCCTGCACTGTGATATCCTTCTTCCAGTGAGGGGTTAGCTCAGAAGTAATGTCACACTTCAGGAATTATAGATATTTATATTCACTCTTCTTCCCTGATAGACCTTGAAATAACAACAGAAGAGGGAGAATTTTATCAAACCTGACAGGAGGAAGAGTAGAAAAAGAGCAAACAACTCTGTGGTCTGTTCAAATATAAACCATCTTTACTGGCTATATGGTTTTATACAAATTTCTTTACTTCTCTGTGCCTCAGTCATCTTCATCTATAAAGACAAGTTCAAAAACAAGACTTACTTGCTGAGATGATGAATCACTCACAGTGGAAATTATATGAGATATTATGTAAAAGTTATGTGTCATGGTGCTTGTGTTGACATTTTCAAGAAAAGTTACTTTTAAAATATCCAAGATTTCTGGAAAGTTAAAATATAACTATATTATATTATACTGTTGTGTTGGGAATATTTTTAAGCAAATGATCTTCAAAGCCCTCTAAGAAAATGCAAATATATTTACATAACTGATTATTGTGGAAGTATTTTATGACTCTAAAATCTGTTGAAGTATGTTTCATAGGTCCCACTGCTCTAAAATTCATGCTCACCTGGAATCTGAGGATGTGAAATTATTTGGAAATAATGGCCTTGTATATTTAATTAGACACTTGAAATGAAGTCAGTCTGTATGTAGAGTGGGCCTTGCATTCACTTTCTGGTGTTGTTATAAGATCAAAGACACAGAGACGCAGGGGAAGAATGCCACATGTAGACTGAGGCAGACAGTGGAGCACTGTAGCTATAATCAAGGAACACAAAGGACTGCAGCAGCTACCAGAAACAAGAAAAAATTCTCCCAGAGCTTTCAGAGGCAGCATGGCCCTGTCAACGCCTTACTAACAGACTTCCAGTCCTAAGAACTGAGAGAGTAAATTTATGTTTTTGGCCTACAAGTTTGTGGTAATTTGTTACCAGCAGCCCTAGGAAACTAATACAGTATGATTGCATTCTGAAAATAACAATAGTTGTGATTTTATTCTCCTCTAAGAAATGAGCCCGTTTCATGTCTAATTTGGTAATTCCATCTCAACATTGTTTTTCATTTCCATAAGTAACAGCAACAACAAAAAGTTTCTCCAATTTTTGAAGCCAGTTTCATCACTAAAGTATTGTTTTACCCACCTTTCCCATTGCTAGGACAAAATACTCAACACCTGCAACTTAAAGGAGGAGAGGTTCATTTGGCTCACAGTTTCAGAGGTTTCAGTTCATGGTTGGCTGTCTCTCAGGCAGAAATAGCCTCATAGAAGGACACAGCAAAAGCCGACTCTTAACTCATGACATCTAAGAAGTAGAGAGCAGAAAAAGATCCCAAGAGAAAGGACTCAAAGACCAGACATAGTCCGCAAGTTGATGGCCCCAAGACCCACTTCCTTCAGCCAGGCCCCGCCTCCTAATAGTCCATTCAGCTATGAACTCATCAGTAGATGTCCTAGTTACTTTTCTCACTGCTAAGACAAGATACCCAACACACAAAGTTAAAGGGGAAAAGGCTTATTTATCTCACAGTTTGCAGAGGTTTCAGTTCATAATTGACTGGCTCCAAGGCAGGGTGACATATGGCAGAGAGACGACAGTTCATGATAGCAGAAGACAGCAAAAGTAACAAGAGAGAGAAACACACACCTCTTTCTGTCCCTTACATTGCATCTAAGCTACAGGCATTAGGGCAGTACCCATCCAATCAGTGGACTGACCCAGCAATCACACGCCCTTATCCCAGCACCCTTAACTCCAGCATTACACTACTGATCAATCATACTTTCTTGATTTGGCCAACTCCAAAAAACCTTTATGACCATGTCTAGACACAAACCATAACAATGGATTCACTGATGAGACTGATGCCTTCATAAAACCATTACTCCCTCAACAGTCTATTAATCCCATCAAGTTGACAATTAAGATTAACTGACACATACATTAAATAAAAGTTGACCTGTGCTCACATTCTATAGACTTATGATTCTATAATTCTAAGAATTATGACTTAACAAAGTATTTATTGATGATAAGTGAAGATTTATGATTGTATAATTTTAAGAATTATGATTTGGCAAACTACTGTTGATAACTGATAATAGTGTAAACATGAAAGATGGTGGTGAGAGAATAGAGAAAATTCACTGTTTTTTTCACTATAGAAGATGGGATGGAAAGGACAGCATTACTCTTTGGCTCTGAATCCAGACTGTGCACCCGAACAAAGTGCAGACTAGAGTAAGAGCTTCTTAAGGCACCAAAAGCAGTACGTGTAGTGCAAATCAAGCTGTGCGGTGCCCTGGAAGATAGCATGCCTCTGAGTTGGAAGAAAGAATAACTTCTGACTGGCAGCCTTCGGAAGAGTTAACTCTTAACTCATGTCTCACATGCCTAGTCAGCTTTTCAGCTAAGTGCTGACTCTAGAGTCCGGAACAACCCGAAGAGACTTCTGGGAAGTCAAGGTGATTCTCTAGTGAGTTTTGAGTGGGATAACCCAAAGTAAACAGTTCTTGCATGCACAAATGCTCTTCTAAATGAATAATGATAGTCATAAATAGAAATTTTATTACAATTAAAGCTGATTTTTTCCCTGTCAGAGATAAAATTTCAAAACCCACAATTTTATCATGCCAGTCAATAGGGAAAATAATTCGGTGCTCAAGACTAACAAAGAAATAAATTTTCTAGTATTAGAGAGTTTGTGCAATTTTGTGATAAACATTATATTAGTTTTCTCTTAAAAGGAGACCAAAAAAAATAGATTCAGAAAATAAACAAGCCCTGTAACATGTGCTCTTTTGGCCTCCAAAACCATATCCATTCAGGCCATGATTAGTTTGGAAAGAGGCAGAGATGCAGGATAATGACACTGGGGGAAATCCATAAACTAAACGGATTATGTCATTACGGCATGAGTCAGTCACTCTCACTACTGGTCAGAGCTGAATCTGCCTAGTCTATTCCACTTCTGGGAGGTTTCCTTAACCATCTTGAAAGTAATCTGTGCTGATTATCTAAGAAATGAGGATGTCCGTCTTTCTTTGTTTCATTTATAAACTAAACGGATGATTTTCAATTGTTGATCACCCTGTGAAAAGTCTGTGAGCAGTATGTTGTCCATTTTGGAGCAATTAGGAGTGGTAATTGCTCCAGGGCCATTTTTTCATTTCTCACTGAGAGAGCTCAGCCACATAACCTCCTGTCTGCTCCCTCCACCAAGTCTCTGAGGGCTCAGATAGAGAAAGCAACACCCCAGGAACACACTCCATTTTGACAGCAATTTTCTCACTTACACTTTCCTTGGTGCAGGCTAAATTACCTGTCACTTCAATAGCCCCCAAATGACAGTCTGTATAGAAATCCTCCTTGGAGGACTGGCATAAGGTATGAGCAACAGGGTTTAGAGGTGGGAGGAACTGAATTGAGCAACAAACACCCTGCTCTGAATCTGCTGGAACTAAGCATGGCATTTACCCCTCTGCATTCTAGTATCTCATTTGATCCACTTCAACATTACTACCACCCAGTCCTCAGGACAGAGAAAGATAGTGGATTCTCGCCAAACACCATGGCACATTTTAACTTCATAATGTATGTGAGAGTTTAAAACTCACAGTAGTCCTAAAAGATAGTATAAAATGTAGCCTTTAAAATGTTTATAAAGGTTTTTTTATTGACAGAGAAATGCTTAAAATGTCAGTTAAAAAATTGGGCCAGAAGCCGGGCATGGTGGCTCATGCCTTTAATCCCAGCACTCTGGAGGCTGAGGTGGGAAGAGCGTTGTGAGTTCGAGGCTGACTTGGGTTACAACGTGAGCGCAAGGCCCGGCCTGAGCTACATAGTGTGACCCTGCATCAAAAAACTAGGACTGGGAGTTTGGCTCAGCAGCTTAAGTGCCATCGAAAAACTAGGACTGGGAGTTTGGCAGGCGCGAGGTTGTGAGTTCAATCAATCCTTGGTGCTCAAAAAAAAAAAAAAAAAAAATTGGGCCAGAATGAATTTAACATTATGCTCAATATATATCTACAAAGAAATACTTCAAAGTATTAACAAGTGACCACACCTGGTCAATGTTATTTTCTTCTTTTTATCATTCTGAATTTTCCACAAAAGAAAATAATTATTTTATTACTAAATAGTCATTATAATTCATACATGGAAAATAGTTCCAGCAAACATGTCTTAAGAGCAACCCTTATGAAATTATAAAGATTCCACTATATTTTTGTTATTTCTTTACTCTAGCAGGAAGTTCAAACTAGTTTCCCAAAGAAATACTTTCCTTGAATGTTACCCATACTGAAAACTAGGTCACTTACAGAAGTACTAGAGAGAAAATAGGTTCTCTATCCTCAAAGACCAAAAAGAAAGTCTTTGACTGCCAAGATAGGTACTTGAGAAATGATCATATCCCCTTCTAGATTTACAAATCACCTTGAGCTTTTATATCCAACCCTAGTGATTTGAAAATCCTGTTTCAAAAGAGATTTTTCTCTGTCTGTATTTCAACTTTAAAAAGCTTCATAAATGGTGAATTTGTCCTTTCCTTTATTTCCAAGCTGTCCTGAATTGCTAAAATATAGCTAATATACCTAATTGCTAAAATACAGCTAGTTGATATCAAAATATTTTATGGAAATGTCCTCAAGTATAATCTGCCAGTCTTTCACAAGATATGTGTTATGGTTTATATTCCTATGGCCTTGCCAAGGCTCATATAATCAAGGCATGGACATGGCTGAGTCTAGCATCTGTGATTGGTTTGTTGTCTGGTGCTGGGGTTGGCGATGTCAATCTTGCATTCACCCAGTGGCAGAGCCGACATACAATGTAAGGGCGGGAAGAAGGCATGTCTTTTCTATCTTGCCGGTTCCTGCCTTGCTGTTTGCAGCCACCATGAATGGCTGCCACACCATGCCACACTGCCTTGGAGCCAACTGAGTATGGACTGAAACCCCCAAGAACTGCGAGAAAAAACTTTTCCTTCCCTAATTTTGGGTGTCAGGTATTTTGGCTCAGCAATGAGAGAAAAGTAACTAAGACAATATGTGACCCCAAATACTGAAACTAATATTTTCCAGGTAAACTTTCCAGATTAGTGTTATATGGTAAACAACAAAACTAAATAAATTCTTTTATTGTAAGCCTTCTGTAGGCTAGGAAATGTTAATGTGCACTGCTAATAAAGAGTTGATGTATTCACCATTGCTCCCAAATGTTTAACCACAAAAGCTTTTTTTTCTTCTTTTGAAACTGAAATTCAAGGGTTCCAGTCTTGGAAATATTACTCTACAAGACTGAGTCAGTTCATGAGGTTTCAAATAGGCCATTCCATGGAATGCAATTCAATGTGCAGTTCTGATCCAGAATAAGTCTAGCAGCCTTCCTGATGGCATTCTGTTTACTGGTTGGTTGTGGGTAGTAAAATGTCAAGCAACAAACCAAGAAGAAGGAAAACCTTCACCACTCCCATCATCTTGTGTATTCATAAAATGAACTATCAAGGGTGGAATTCAGTAAGATTGATCTTACAAAGTCTAAAGACTCAAAAAAAAAAAGTCTAAAGACTCCATCCTGCACGAACTTTTAGTTTCCAGTGACTGCAAGGATCTCTCCTCCTCTGACTGCAAGGATCGTGACAAAGCTGCTTTCAATTTAAAAATTACAGGCTCCGTAAGACAATCACAAACTCAAGGAAGTATTTCAGTTGAGCTAGTGAGTGAGGGAACTCAGCATCATGTGGGAATGTGGTCCAGGATTCTCAGATGGCTTCGATTTTCAGAGACTTTGGAAATACAAGTTTTAATAATTTTATTGGGTATAATTCAATACATCAAGCAATTCACACACTTAAAGTACATTTGTAAAGTATATTGATGTATTATTGCTACTTTTACCACAATCCAATTTTATTGAAAAAATTTTAAATGTTATTTCAAATGTATTTGAAATAATATACAAGCCCTGCAAAAGGTACATCTACTACCCATATTTATTATGTGGTTATTAATTGATAGCCTCTGGCACAGATGAAAACTGGAAAGAATTCCCATATACCTCTGGGTCCAGTAAGACTGTGTTAGAATATAGCCAAAAAAATAATAATAATAATAATATTCCAGTTGGAAACTTATTTATTGCATAATTCTGAACAAGTTTATATATGTGAAAAAGGAAACATGGGGAATCTATCAACTTTAACAATTATACATAAGAAATTTTAAGGTGCTAAAATACAAGAAAATCACAACAAAAATTCATCTTTGAGGACGGAAGCAAAATTTGATTCATATGGACAATAACAGTGCCTAAGACAGAATCTGACAAGAGAGAAGGTACTTGCTAGGTAACAGTATAACTCTATGCAATAATTTGTAACTGAAAAGTAGCATTGTTTTCCTTCCAACGGTGACTATCTTTTATCTTTTGACAGGATTGTGAAAGAAGATATTCTGGAACCAAATGAGAAATTGTATCAGAAAACTATTAGACTCCATGTCTCAGCTTCTTATAAAGATTTCCAAAATAATGCATTCTAGGATTAATATGAATTCTATGAAATTTCCTTCTTTGTACCAGTTCTCCATTAAACAGTACCACAATATGCAAATGTTAAATCATCCCTTCAACAAGTACCCAATATTTAAACATAGGATGCAGAGCAGTAATAAAGCCCTAGAAGCCATGAAGTCACATGATAAGGCATAGGGACTGAATAAAGCTATTCTTGCTGAACAGGCCAACAAATTGGCCCACTGTGGTTAAGAAAATTTGTATATATACATTTAAGATAGCTAAGATGATTGTACTACTAATTCTATTAGCTCTTGGAACAAAACAGTTACACTCATAGGATTAGATCAATTTTGCATGTCTATATCTGGTAATCTGAGTAACTCTTTTGAAGATAATTATGCAAAATAGCAACCCTTGTTAAGTTCCTACCACCTTGTTTTGAAAGCCTATATTGTTATTGTTTTGGGTTTTTTGCTATTGTTGTTTATTTGCCTCTTTTGTTTCTTGTTTTTCTTGTATTTTGTTTTGTTTTGTTTTTCCCTCTGTAAAAGAAAAGGAAGGGAAAGGAAAGGAAAGGAAAGGAGAGGAAAGGAAAGGAAAGGAAAGGAAAGGAAAGGAAAGGAAAGGAAAGGAAAGGAAAGGAAAGGAAAGGAAAGGAAAGTCCAGGACTAATATCTCCTAGCTCAGGAGAACACTCAGAGTATAGCCAGGTAAGAAGCCAACCCCCACCCCCACACTGCACAGTTCAAAGAGACCACAGAAGTGCAATTAATAACATTTCTAAGTTATGTCAAAGGTGACCATCAGTTCCCTAAGCAGTAGGACCTTTGATTTGACCTGAAACAGAGGAACTCTGACAAGCCACTCAGACAGCAAGCTTGTCTTCCTGAAAGAATTTAAGTCATTGTGAAGCACTCAGAACTACGGAGACAAAAATCCCAATTTAACAATCCTGACTTGATAGTATTTCCAAGGCAAAGTTACAACCAAAAATACCTGTAATACTTGGGGGGTTGGGAGTTGCAAGAAATTGAATATTTGTGTGTTTGTGTAACTAAGATTAGAAAAGCCTAGTAAAAACTGGAATTTTTTTTTTTTTTACCAAGAATCAAACTCACAATGTCACATTTGCCAGGCAGGTGCTTGTGCTGCTGGGCAATATCCCCAGCACAAAAATTGGAATTTTTAACCACTAAGTGCAGCAGTAAAGCAGTAACAAAAAACTTATGAATCCTGAATACACCTGAGTTCTATAGTCTATAAGTTTTTAACATTAAGACCAAACTAGTATCTCTTGCAAAATATGAGCTTGGACTCCCATACTGATATGTGATTCATATCACTTCCAAAACAAAGAGAAAATATCAAGTGCACTATTCCCTTCTATTAGAAAAGCAAGTATTAAAATATCCACTCTCATTGGCCAAGTAAATATTTGTGACCAAAAAGAATTCTTAGTTATATCAGAGATTTACAAGAAGATTGTTTTTAAATAAAATTGTGTAAACAAAAAAATCCACTTACATTTAAGATCTCCTTATTCTATAGATATTGCATAAAGTGTAACGTATGTCAGGCATAAACATATAACCCATAAGCATATATTCTATAATGCATAATCTATACATATATTTCTATAGTCTGAAATTTTCCTGCAGTCTACCTCAGTATTTTTTTCTACATATTCCACCACATTCATTCCATTGCTAAGAACATTTGGAATTAAAGAGGGCAAAATTTCCCTCTCATTTTTACTGTTTAGTTTTTCCTTTGAAAGTCCACTTGCCTGACACTAGGAGCCCAAGCAGTTTCTTAACCAATTGATCATCAACTACCAGCAAATATGAACATGTACGTCAGCATCTTTCTCTACAATAGTTTTTCCTTTCTTGTCCTCTCTCTTCATGACTTCAAAGTCTGACCAACAGGAAGAAACTGAGCATTAGCCTCGCATGCAAGCAATGCAAGCTCGCAGCCGTCAACACACATTCTCCATGCCCCATCATCAAAGACAGTAAGAACTCAGAGGAATCAAAAAGAAATTCCAAGCCAGAAATACATGGAGACCTTTCTTTCTCGATGATTCAGTATCTAGTGAAATGTCTCTGTCTGCCTGTCTTATAATGGGTCACCATTACCCACTCGAAATTTGAGACACAGTTATTAAAAGTTTAATTTCATTTTATCCCCTAAGCCCTCTTTCTCCCCCATGACACTCACATTGACAGTTTAAAGAAAATAGGTTTTGTGCAAAATTCCTTCTAAGGCAAAATTATCCACAGTTCTTAACTAAAAACTGAATTTTATGGCAATGTCTGATCATAAAACTTTGCCAAGGTTAAAACTGGCAGTGAGAAATACTTTTAGTGAGAAATACATCAGACAGCTCAATTGCTCTGCCCCTATTTTTTTAATTTTGTTTTGTTTTGTTTTGCTTTGCCTTTTTTTTTTTGTTTTGATGCTCATTTATATTCAGGATATTTTCACTAGTCCATTAAATAGATACTTTGATCCTTAAGACCCTGAAGGGAGAAAAAGGAGTTCTAGGTCTTTGTATGGGCCCAACAAATTCTGACGTTAGTCCTAAAAGTGTCATTGTTTTTCAAATGACTCTTCCAGAACTGCTGTTTAACTTTTTGAGATGGTATAATGAATTGATATATTTCTGGCATTTTTAATTACTCCATTTATTTTTTCCTTACTATCTTCCAAACTGTTCTGACCAGAGAGGTATGAATAGAAGACCATTCATATTCAAATTCATACAGCAGAGATCTGCTGTAATTACATATGTTTAGCATGTGCAACATGATGTTTCAATATCCATATATGTAGTACAATGGTTTCTACAATCAAGTATATAAATACATCCATCATCTCACATAGTTGCCTTTTTGTGTGTGGCAAAAGTACAGTACCTAAATTTATTCTCATAGCAAATTTCTAGTATAAGTTATACCTGTACGGTATACCTGTAACCACAGTTCTACTTTCTATTTCTGTATATTGGTGATTTATTCCTATTTGATATATAAAACAGTGCTTGTCAATGTAATGTTCTTGAGATTCATCCTTGTTTTCACAAATGTCAGTATTTTCTTCTTTAAGGCTGATTAACATTCCATAGTGTATGCATACTGCATTCTTTTATCCGTCAGCCACTGGCGGCCTCTAAGATTATTTTCATATCTTCTCTATGCTGTGGTGAACATAGGAAAGTGACATCTTTACAAGATAGTGATTTCGTTTCCTTAGGTACAGAAGCAGACTAGGGGTTCCTCAGTCATATGAAGCTCTTGATAGTCAAGCCGAGAAGTAAAAAAGAGAAGACCTGTGGCCTTTATTATTTCAAATGTAAATTGGAAGGTTATTAGAAATGTGGAATCACAGATTCCACCAATCCTGGGCCTACTGAATCAGAATCTGCACAGTAACAATTCCCCAGAGTCTCCCAAATCATTTGAATGCACAGTAAAGTGTGCAAAGCACTTCTCTACTAATTAATTAGTACATGCTTTTGTGTCAAAGTGTGTATTTTCAACATTTAGTCAACAAGGACTGTGCACTAAGTTGTTTACAATTATGAAGCTAGTTTACATAAAGTCATATTTTTAGAGGCAAAAGAAATTCAAGAATTTTAAGTCTTGATGCTTATTTATTCATGCAAAAACAAAACAAATGAGATACAACTTAAACTAGGTCTAGAAAGGGCAAAGTAATTTGCTGGCAGCCATACAGCATTTTAGTGGCAGAGCAAAGAGAGGAAAACAGGTTGCTCATTTAGTCTGGTACTGGTTTTACTACAGTGCTGCTTCTCATCAAGCTAGGCAAAAGTGGGCATTTATTACTTGTTCTATCTGCATTTTCTCATTGATATTGACTATAAAATTAAAATACACATAAAGCTGTCATTCTTACTTTACAAATGAAAATACTGAAGCTTGAAGCGATTAAGTAAAAGTCTATGATCACATGACTAGGAATGGTAAACTCACTGTTTATAGAGAGACAGTTGATGCTTCTGGCTACCATCTCATTATAACCACAATTTTTTTTGATGCAAGCTCCCACTCTCCATTTATGTTTAATCCACAACATCTAACATGCAAAAATTATAAATTACTCTAAAGAAGTATGTTGCTTTACCAATAAGTAACATAGCCTCAGTGTCCTTGCTTCCCTCATGATTACTGCCTAGTGTAAGGAACACATAATTTAAATTCAGGTAGATCACCTGGAACAGAAATTTTAAATTCATATATATCACTTTTTTCATTAATCTGTTGTTTTGTATTTGTAGGTGAAGAAACTACTGCAGTATCACGTTTGTAACTTCAGCAGATAGCCATGACCTGTTTCACAAAGTGATGATTCTCATTTTCCTTCCTTCCTTGTTGTGTGAATGAAATGGCCAACAACTAGTAATGTCAAAGTCATTTTCCTGCAAATTCCACTTCATGTGTATTTTAAGACTCAAATAAACCAGGCCACAAGGGGATCACACAAGGGAAGATGTTTTAACTCCTGTGTTCAGGAGAGAGGAGGAGGATGTGCTCCTAAATCAAGTGGTTCACAATAATTCAGGGTTCCTAAATATTAAGAAATATGATCTAATGCCTTGAACATAAAAGTAAAAGAAAAATGGTAGCTGACCCTACAGTTGGAACAGACTCCTACCCCTTAATAAAAACTGTTCGTCATTTTCCCTGGCATTTTGATGAATAATTCCATTATCTATAAACTTCACATAAAGCAAGCTGTAAGTACATTTGCTGCCTTTGAAATTTGGCCTTTTACACAAAAAGGAAAGGAAATTTGGCCTTCTGCATATCCTATGGGAAAAGGATATAGAATTCAAAATGGTCACACTGATAACAATTTAGTTGCACAATAGTCCGATCATTACTGAGTACAATGTCTCATACAACGTTCTAGAGTCATCATTACCAGTTATGCGTTTGCATTACAGAAAAATTCTGTGTTGGTTCTAACAATAATTTTTAAGTACCTGAAAAACCATAAGAAGCCAGACTAATTTAGGAGGAAATAATTATAGATTCTAGTATGTGATTGGACCTTTCTGGTCCTACGTGGTGCCCAAATCCTTTCTATATAATCAGTGTTGAACTATTTGCAGCCTGCAGGAGTTCCCAAGTTATTTAAATTGGCTGGTTCTGATGATTACAAAGCTCTTCCTCTACTGTTTGAGAAATCTTCTTCATAAATCATGAGATCATATGTAGGAAATAATTTGTCCTTTTTATAGGAAGGAGTCAATACTTATTATCTCATCTTAAATCAGACATCAAAAATTCAGATGGCCTTTCAAAGAGGACAAACCACTTATCAACTGAGAGAAATGTTTAACGTCTGCAAGACCCCTGGATAAAGATCTTTTCCTCAGAAATTTTGTGTGCAATACATTTATGTTCCTACAAAAGAATTGAAACTTATATTGCAGTTTCCAAATACAAATTGTGTCAAAGGCCACAATGAGTGTGAAATTTCTGCTCTAAAGCAAGCAATATAAGCATTCAGTATATTTCAAACTCTCCCCAACCCCAAATGATTGTTGACTAGTGGTGACACAGGTTGACAGAAGGATTGCTTCACATGGTCACTCAGAGACCCAGACTGATGGAAAAAATCACCATCTTTTAGCTGCACCATCCCCAAACTATAATCTGATTGCTACTCAGGATATGAATGTACCGAAAAATCTTAGACCAGGAGTAAATACTGCTGCCCAGTGACATGCATCCTTTCCTTACCTGGTCCACTGATCAGAATTATTTACAGATTCAAAGGGGCTTAAAACAGAGTCTTTCAAATTCTGATAAAAAGAGAACTGGGTATTGGTGAGACTATTTCTTGTCTTCCTGAAATCTTTCCTTTCCCAAAGTAACTATCTGTGATTTTCACATGGCATGTTTTCCATAGCCCTGATCTTTCTACTTGCTTTCCTATTGATCATATATATCTTAAGAGCTCCTGAACTGCACCTATAAACTCCTCAAAATTATATGTGAATTTTATAGTCATTCTTATATCCTATGGGGAAAAGATATGGAATTCAAAGGAGCCATACTGGTAAGACTTTAGATGTACAATGATCTGATCATTACTGAATACTATTTTCCAGTGTCCTGACATGAACAGAAATGCAACATTTCTTGAACATAGTTCAACATTGCCTGGACTTTTTGGCCAGAATCTGAACTCCACAGTATTCGTGGGCAGCTAAAACACCAAAGTATGTATCACTTCAAGTGCTGTCAATCCATGTATCAGCAATTCTGAACTTCTGCAAATTTTAGATGTTTCAGTTATTTCTCTTAGCTTTCTACTCATTTTCACTCATTACTTTGAGCCCAATATTCTCAGTCAAATAGGTTATTTTGAATCTTAATTTTGTCGTTAAATGGACCATCCGTTCTTCCCATTAATATTTGTTTTCTGTTCACCATCAAATACAGATTCGTCAGAGTCATTATACAAAATATCAGGTAGTTCTGTGCAAAGGACACCATACTAGATGAGAATGTCCCACCCAGGATGGTGCAATTGTGGACACCTGGACACTGGACCATCTCACTGTTCTGCATCTGTCCCCAGGTTTTTCAGTGGTGATAAGCGTGTTTTCCCCTCTAACATGATACACTGCTCCTGTCCTTATATGAGTAGCCTGTTTCACGCAATGAGCAGGCTTTTGGTACCAAAAGGTGTGATTGATGACTGAAATTCAGATAGGGCACTAGATATTTTTTTTTCAAATTTCCTTCACCTAAAATGTATTTTTAATATTAGTATTTTAATCCCAGCTTTTACATCAAATGTGAATTCTAGGAAGTTACTTAATATCTCTAGGATTCATTTTATCTTTGAATAAAAAAATCAGTAGGATCAGAAATCTCAGAACCACTTATACCTCTAGAGAGGAAAGATGTTCAGAAGTTACTACAAATTTTTTTCTGATAAGTGAAAGTCTTCCCAGATAAGTGTTTTCAGTTGCAATCCTATGATGACAAAGACATTGAAGCATGGAGAAATGAAGGCGTCTTCCAAATTGTGTGCATAGTTCATTATAGAATCAGGAAGAAAACCCCACCTCTGTCTATTCCATCTCAAAAGAAAACAGCATTTTCTCCTCTTACTAGATAGTAAAACACCTATGTGTCAACTAATAGTAATAGCTGCTTGACCTTGGTTAATGCCATCTATCAATTCACATTGCAGTGGCCTCTTAGCTCTAAAAGCTTCACAAGGCTAACTGTGCAATAACTCCATGGCGTTTATCTAAGGATCACAATATTATGAGATAACAGTTCAGAAAATAATACAGATGTCATATACTTGCTATAGCTATGCAGCAGAAATAGAAAATTTACAGCTGTGTTTCTTTGCCTACCCTATATGAAATATTTAGCCTAGACAACTGCTGTCCTCAGATTAATGCCAATCTTATTTTAGAAGGTTGACAGTGGTTTCCCTCCTCACTCAAAGATTCCTACTTAATCACACCCTGTGCTAGGAAGTCCTCTGATATGAAGTCACCAGAAGACATTTTACAAGTTTCTGGGAACTGCATTTCTGTCAAGATGAGTAAGATGTCAGTTTTATTTTACATGTACTTTGGAGACCAGGTGAGTAGATAGCTTAAATGCATTTCATAATGAATTCCTTGGGATAAATTATGAAAATGTATAAATAAACCCTGTCTGAGATGCCAGGCCAGTCACTGGTGTCCCAAGGAATACAGGAGCTGTTTTCAGGAAGAAATTGAACTGATGAGAAAAATATTTCTGCCTCCCTGGTTCTGCTCTGTTTGCTCCATGTAAATATTACTTTTTTAAGGAATCTGTCTTTAAAGGAGATCTGGAAACATCAACCACTTGTCTTTACCTCAGTCCAAGAACAAACAAGCTTGTTGCTGATCTAGGCTTAAGAACCATGTCCTTCTCCATCTTTGGGAATTGAGATCACTTTGAGTCAAGCATTTTTTTAAGGTTTTTCTCAGGTCTCCCATGGGTGAAAACACAACGCACCCAGAGAAGTCAACTATTTCAAGGGCCTCCATGAATTGATTACCCAGCAAGCAAGATTCTTCTGGAACCAACTATCTCTTTTTGAGGAAAAACACAGCTTTCTAACCTGAGTAGAAATAAAGTCTTAACTGTCACTCTACCATCTGATAAAGCAACAGTGTCTTGCACATTGTACATCCTCAATACATAGTTGAGTTGTAGGTGTGCTGACTGAAGAGTTTTTGTTTATTCTGTATCTACTATGTCTCTGGGACAATAAAAAATAATTTAAAGGAATAAGACATGGCATGGGGTTTCAAGAAATTTATAATACATCTGGAGAAGTAATGACACGTTTACTGCAATTGGAAATCAATATTGCAAAAACAGCAAACTTTAAAAGACTTGTATTATAAACTTTGAACTCCTTTGAAAAAGATAAAAATGGGGGAAGCAGATATTGATCTATTTGGTTTTTTTATTTTAAAGAGAAATAAAACAAAACAAAACAAAGCAGATCAGAGCAAAACAATGCAAGCAACACAGGATTTCCAAATGAGACAACAGGAAATCAACCGTGGCCACCATAATGTCTCTTGCTTTCTTTGAAATAGTTGTCCATATCTTCACACACAATGCATTCAAACAAAACAAAATAGTATAAAACTGATCAAAACAAAAGAATGAAAGAATTACAGGCCCTCAGAACCAGACAATTGGAAAATCAACAGCAGCTACCATAATGTCTCTTGTTCTCTACAAAATAGCTATCCATACTTTCACACATATTGAAATCAAATAATACAAAACAGACTAAAATCAATCAAAACAAAGAATAAAAGCATTATTGGACTTCAAAACACAATGATAGGAAATTAGCAATGGCTACCATAATGTCTCATTTTCTTCAAATTAGCTGTTGTTATTTTGCATAGTTATCTTCAAAAGTGTTATTTACTCTTTCGTTTTCTTACACTAGGGAGATTTACACATGTGAGCTTGATTTATTTCACTTATGAGTATGGTCAAAACTCAAAAAACAACAGCATTCCTGCACACAAACAACAAACTCACTGAGACAGAAATAAGAAAAGCCATACCCTTCACAATAGCCATCCAAAAAAATGAAATACTTAGGAATCAGTCTAACAAAAGAAGTGAAAGATCTATTCAGTGATAATTATGTTACTCTGAAAAAAGAATTGAAGAGGATCTCAGAAAATGGAAAGACATTCCTTGCTCATGGATAGGAAGAACAAACATTGTGAAAATGGCCATTCTCCCAAAATGGCTATACAGATTTTATGCAATTCCAATCAAAATATTATTAACATATCTCACAGATCCAGAGTTCATTCCTAAAATTCATCTGGAACCAGTAGAGACCTAGAATAGCAAAGGCAATTCTGGGCAACAAAGCCAAGGCAGGAGGCATCA
>RJWM01013419.1:42565-53569 GCA_004363535.1 Dasyprocta punctata
AAAAAAAAAAAAAAAAAAAAAAAAAAAAAAAAATCAGCATGGTACTGGAATAAAAACAGACCTGAAGATCAATGGAATAGATTAGAAGATACAACCATGACTACAAACACACTCAGACACCTTATCTTTGACAAAGGGGCCAAACATATTTAATGGAAGAAAGATAACCTCTTTAATAAGTGGTGCTGGAAAAACTGGCTTTCCATATGCCAAGAACTAAAACTGAACTATTTGTTTATGCTGGGTAGTAATACTAAAGTTAACAGATGACCAAAAATATTAATGGCTTACTAAGTATTCATCTCCCACTAAGGTAATATAATATAATATCTTATAGTGGTTACTGTTCTGTTGAATGTGTTCTTTTCTCAAGGTCCCAAGCTTCAGAGTAGCTTTATAATAATTTTCTCTAAGAAAGAACTGATAGTAACAGTGAAACCATACAAAGACTCTGGAAGCTTCTGTGGGGTCTGGAGTCTTCCATCCATATTTCATATTCCACATAGGCCAGAAAAAGTCATCTGGCCAAACCAACCATTAATGAGCTGACTACAGTAGAAGTATAGCAAACCACTTAGTAATCAGTGAGAACATTTAATGCCTTTAGAGGGAAGGCAGCTAATAATATAACAATAACATATTAATGCAATATAGCATACAGTAGTACAATCAACTAAAAGTTCTATTCAAAAAGCTATGTATAGAATGTAGATACTTAGCAGAAAGAAGAAAAAAGGATTGTTTTAGGAGAACAAGATAAATATCCAAGTCAAAGGGTATATCCATATTGAGACTTCTAAAAAGGCCTCCAAAAATGTTGTAATGCTTTTCATTATCATCAGACATATGAAAGCATCTTTCTAACCCTATATCTCATCCAATGTTCTATGTGCCAATTTATGAGGTAGAAAAAATTTTAATTTATGTTTTCATTTCCTTTTCTCTAGTTAAAGTTGGGTATTTTATGTGTTTGTAGTTATTTACTTTTTCCAATGCTTTAAAAACCTTTTAGGAAGAGAATATATGTAAACATATATATGCATATATGCATGCACACACATATATAGTCTGTCAGCATTTATTGTGATCTGCACAGTATCAGATTTAGGCATTGACTAGAGGGACCAACACTAAGTGAAAGAGCATGGCTTTAGCTTGTCTATGTGAGAGTATTTATTGTTTTCTTATTTGAAACATTTCTTAATACCACTCCAACATACACTCAACTTACTAGATGTGAAAAAATATCATCTTGGAAAAAGATAGCAGATTTATAAAATGATAAGTCTTGACTATGAGCATAGTATATTTGATCATTAAAATGGAGATGGGGTTCCCTATCTTTGGGTTCACAGGAATGCTATTCTTCCATCATTCAAAAGTACAAACCATTTAGCAAATCTTTTCTTTTTCTTTCTCTTTCTTTCTTTCTTTCTTTACTTCTTTCTTTCTCTCTTTTTCTTCAAAACTGGAAATTGAACACAGGGCCTTCACACTAAGCTACACTCCCCAGTCTACTATTACTTTTTACTTTTGAAACAAGGTCTTTCTAAGTTGCCCAAGGTTGGCTTGAGCTTGCCATCTTCCTGCTTCAGCCTGCCAGAGTGCTAGAATTACAGGCATGTTCAGTGCAAAGCCTTTCTTAACTCTCTTCCATTGTGTTCTTTCTACTCCAAAATTTTCAAAACTGTCTCATAGAAAGTTACTCTCAGAGATGCCAGTGATGAAAAAGCTTGAAGAAGGGATGGTCAAATAAATGTGAGAAGCGCTGTACACCAGTGGTGGCGAACCTGTGGCACACATGCCACAGTGGGCATGCAGAGCCCTCTCTGTCAGCACATGAGCCAAGTAGCCCAAGGATCACCCCTAACAGCTGAGCATCTGCTTTTCAGGTTTAACTGCAATATTGGCACTTTTCAATAAATAAGTGGGTTTGGAATGCAGTTTGGGAATTCGGCCTCTAAAAGTTTCACTATCACCGCTACATATCAATCCTTCAAAATCACAAGCTGGGTGACCTTGTGCAGTTGACTTGCTTTCTCTGGCTTTAATTCCCACATGAGTGAATTGATGTGATAACATAGTACTTGCCATTCCCCCTTGAAAGGAGGAAGCTAGTTAATACAAGCCAAATACTTAGAACAATACCAGGTATATACTAAATGTTTAATGTGTTTGTTGTTGTCATTTTATTAATATTAATACTAGCAGTGACACTAACATGTACAAGCACTAAAAAATCACATGGCAAATAAACCTATTTAACATTACTTAACTGAGGTTCCCCTTCATTAATTCTTTTGTACTTAATGCATCCTACTTTTGGGAAATGTCATTTTCCTCCTTTTCGCTGAAGCCTCAAATAGAAAATGAGTAATAATAGGGAAGAAAAAGACCAGGCTGAAGGTCAATATGAGGACTCATCCTGTAATCCATGTGTAAACTCAAGGTTTCCCTCTTGTACTAGATTTCACCAGAAATACTTGACACACCTTGACCCATGGAATACCAAGCATTATACAATAGTTATTTCTGTCTGCTACCATGTTCACGTTCTTTCTGTCACACCAAGAAAAATCCATTTCTGTGAATAGCAAATAACTTACAGGAAGATTTCAAGGAGACTATTCTTTCTGTTCATCCTCTCAGTGAAAAATAAGGCATAGATCTCCGTTCTACAAAGCAAAATCTGACTTCTTTTTGTCTAGACTCCAGGGCAGCATTAAACTCAACACTTACTTTCTTAACATTAGGAACAATTGCAGGGAATTGCCTGCACAGCACACAGACACAAGTCTCCCCACCTGCTCTTTCAGTGATCATTTCATGAAGACTAACATGATCTTTCTATAACAAAAAGGATGGTCCCCTGCACTGCTTGGAAAGAACTACCAGTCTGATCTCTGTGCTTCTGCAGAACTGAGCTCACCGTAATCCTCTGCCTTCTAGTATGTGGCAATTAGATACTGGACTATTGGGAGCTTGCCTGAAATTCAGAAAAGGTAAATAGAACAAGTGATTTTTTTCCTTATCAGAAAATACACAAAATATACAACTAATAAGAAATTTCAATCGATAAAAACTATATACAAAACAGATAACTATACCACTAATCTCTATTAGTTCATCAAAAAGAAGATTTTGTGCCTTCATTGTTGGATTGTTTGATCATTTTTTCATGCCTAGAACTTGTAACCTGAGCAACGAGATCTAAGATAACAGTATGTAATATATTAACTAATGTTAATTTCCTATTTTTTCTGAAATTCTGTATCATTTATATCCTTTGTTTTTCCCTTTTAAAATATTTTTATTTCTTTTTTTATTTTTAAAAAAGCAAAACAGAAAAAAAGGATAGAAAAACTACAGAATTTCAAAAAAAAGTAGAGAATTAACATTAGTTAATATATTGCATATCGTTGTCTTAGAAGTTATTGTTCAGATTATAAAATCTTGAAACAAAAGTAACCAAACAATGACAGCACAAGCTGTTCTTTTTGATGAACTGACAAAGAATTAGTAGTATAGTTATCTATCTAGCATATATATACATATATACATTTATATGTGTTTACCAACATATATATAATCTTTTCCTTTCTGCTTTTTTCCTTTCCCCTATCCTACTTGTTCCATCCTTTTGAGCACTTTCTTTCCCTTTCATTATTACAATATCAATTGTATATTTAGGATCTTATTACTCTTTCAGATTTTCACTTTTTATTATTTTTATACTAGGGAGACAATATGATATTTCTCAATGTGAGTTTGATTTATTTCATTTAAGAGAATGGTCTCAAGTTGCCTCCATTTACCTATAAAAACCTGAAGATTATTCTTTTTATAGCTGAGTAATATTCCATTGTATAAAAATACCACACCTATTATATCCATTCTGTGATTGATGGACATTTTGATTGTTTCCAAGATTTAGCTATTACAAATTGTGCTGCTATAACATGGGTGCACATATATCGCTGTGACATGACACTTTCAATTTTTCTGGGAAAATACCCAGAAGGGGAATAGCTAAATTGAATGGGACTTCCAATCCTACTTTTTGCAGAATCTATGATTTACACGGTGGTCGCACCAGTCTACGCTTACACTAGCAGTGGAGAAGTGTTCCTTTTTACCCACAAACCCACCAACATTTGTTATCCATTGATTTCTTGAAGGCAGCTATTCATTCTTGAGTGCAATGGATTTTCAGTGTTATTTTAATTTGCATTTCTTGAATGACCAGTGATGTTAAGCATGTCTTCATGTATTTATTTGCCATTTGAATTTCTTCATCTGAGAAGTGTGTGTTCATCTCAGATACCCATTTTTGGATTGGGTCTTTGAATTTGGGAGTTTTTCAATTCTTTATATGTTCTAGATATAAGTCCTTTGTCTGAGGGACAGTTGCCTAAAATTCTTTCCCATTCTGTGGGCTTTCGCTTCTCTCTGTTGGTGATTTCTGTTGAAGTACAAAAACTTTCAATAAGACGAGATCCCAGTTGTTGTTTCTTTGACATACTTCCCGTGTGGTTTCTGTTTTGTTCATGAACTCTTTGCCTATCCCTGTGACTTCAAGATTTCTAACTACCTTGTCTTCCAGTAGATTTAGTGTTTCTATTTTAATATTTAGATCTTCGATCCATTTTGACTTTAGTTTAGTGCATGGTGATAACCATGGGTCTAGTTTCATTCTTTGGCATGAGGAAAGCCAATTTTCCTAGCACCATTTATTAAAGAGACTATCTTTCTTCCAGTGAACATGATTAGCCCCTTCATCAAAGATAAGGTGGCTGAGTGTGCTTGTAGTTGTGTCCACATCTTCTAATCTGTTCCATTGAGCATCAGGTCCATTTTTTTGCCAGTACCATGCAGATTTTATCACTGTAGCTTTGTAGTATAATTATAAGTCAGGGATTGTGATGCCTCCTACCTTGCTGTTGTTGCCCAGAACTGCCTTCGCTATGCTAGGTCTCTTCTGGTTCTAAATGAATTTTAGGAATGTTTTCTCTAGATCTATAAGGTATGTTACTGGTATTTTGATTGGGATTGCATAAAATCTGTATAAAAGTTTTGGGAGTGTGACCATTTTCACAATGTTGGTTCTTCCTAACCAAGAGCAAGGGATATTTGTCCATATTCTAACATGATCTTCAGTCTCCTTTTTTACAGTACTATAGTTTTCAGCATATAGGTCTTATATATTCTTTGTTAGGTTGATTCCTAAGTATTTCATTTTATTGGATGCTATTGCGAAAGGTGTCATTTCCATAATTTCTTCCTCAGTGAGTTTATTGCTTGTGTACAGAAATGCTATTGATTTTTGAGTGTTGACTTTGTATCTAGCTAGATTGCTGAAATTGTTTATTAACTCTAGTAGCCTTTTGATGGCATTTTTAGGGTCTCCAGGTAGAGTATCAATCATGTCATCTGCAAATAGTGATAATTTAACTTCTTCCTTTCCTATCCTTATTCCTTTTCTTTCTCTCTTGTCTGATTGCTCTGGCTAATGTTTTCAGGACTATATTGAATAGGAATGGTGATAGTGGACATCCTTGTCTTGTTCCTGATTTTAGAGTGAAAGATTTCAGTTTTTGTCCATTAAATATAATGTTGGCTGTCGGTTTGTCATAGATGACTTTTTGTCAGATTGCGGTAGATACCGTCTATTCCAAGTCTCGGTAGGGCTTTCATCATGAGCAAGTGTGGGACTTTATCAAAAGCTTTTTCTGCATC
Organism: Dasyprocta punctata; assembly: GCA_004363535.1. NCBI lineage: Eukaryota > Metazoa > Chordata > Mammalia > Rodentia > Dasyproctidae > Dasyprocta > Dasyprocta punctata. The sequence goes on from RJWM01013419.1 coordinate 48,302, forward strand.
TATTGAGATGGTCATGTGATTTTTGTCTTTAGCTCTGTTGATGCAGTGTATTACATTTATTGATTTGTGTATGTTAAACCATTCCTGCATTCCTAGGGACAATCTCCACTTGGTCATGATGCATAATCCTCTTGATGATTTGCTGCATTCTATTTGCCAGTATTTTATTGAGAATCTTTGCATCGATGTCCATTAGGGAGATTGGCCTATAGTTCTCCTTTTTGGTTGGATCTTTCTCTGGTTTTGGTATCAGAGTAATACTTTCCTCCAGGAATAAGTTAGGAAGGATTGCTTCCCTTTCAATTTCATTGAAGACTCTGAGGAATATTGGCATTAAATCTTCTCTAACTTTCTTGTAGAATTCAGCTGTGAATCCATTGTGACCTGGGCTTTTCTTTGTTGTTAAGGTTTTAGTCACATTTTCAATTTCAGTAGCTGATATTGGGTTGTTCCAAATTTTTATATCTTCTTGATTCAGCTTTGGTAATTCATATGTTTCCAGGAATGTATCCATTTACTCTGTGTTTTCCACCCTATGTGACTAAAGATTTTCAAAGTAGGTATTCATGATCTTCTGAATTTCCATGGGATCTGTAATAATTTCTCCCTTTTCATTCCTTATTGCATGAATTTGAGTTTTTTCTTTCTTTTTCTTGATAAGGTTGGCTAGAGGTTTATCAATTTTGTTTGTTCTCTCAAGGAACCATCTTTTTGATGCACTAATTCTTTGTATTGTTTTCTTAGTCTCAATTGCATTAGTTTCTGCTATGATCTTTATAATTGCCTGTGTTCTATATGCTTTGAGTTTGACTTGCTTTTGTTTTTTTAGAAGCTTGAGATGTAGCATTAGCTTGCTTATTTGTGCTTGTTCTGTTTTCATGACATGACAATTCATTGCTATATATTTCCCTTGTGGAACTGCTTTCATAGCATCCCACAGGTTTCAGTATGTTGTATCTGCATTTTCCTTGAACTTTAGTATTGTTTAATTTCTTCTTTAATTTCACCTGTAACCCATTGGTTGTTCAAGAGGTTGTTATTCAATTTCCATGTTTATGTAGCTTTTACAATTTCTTTTGCCATTAAATTCCAATTTCAGTGCACGATGGTCAGATAATATGCATGGGATAATTTCAATCCCTTTGCATTTACTTAAGGATGTTCTTGGGCTAATATATGGTCTATTTTAGAGAATATCCCATGTGCAGCTGAGAAGAATGTGTATTCTTATGTGGTTGGGTGGAACCCTGCATACATCTAGTAAGTTCATTTGTTCACAGGCTTGATTCAGTTCTGTTATTTCTTTGCCAACCTTTTGTCTAATTGATTTATCTCTTTGTGACAGTGGGGTATTAAGGTCCCCTGTTAGAACTGTGTCATTGTGTATTTGGTTTTTCATGTCTATTAGTATTTGCCTTACATAGTTTGGTCCTCCTATATTTGGTGTGTATATATTTATGATTGTTAGCTCTTCCTCTTGAATTTTTCCCCTAACAAGTATGCAGTGACCTTCTTTATCTCTTTTGATCACTTTTGCTTTGAAGTTCACATTGTCTACAAATAGAATAGCTACCCCTGCTTTTTTCTGGGTTCCTGTTACATGCAATATTGTATTCCAACTTTTGACTTTTAGTCTGTGAGTTTCCCTTTGAGTCAAATGTGTTTCCTGTATACAGCATATTGTTGGATCCTGTTTTCTGATCCATTCTGTCAACCTACTTCTTTTAATTGGCAAATTGATGGATATAATTGATATGTACTGGTTCCTCTTTGTCATTATTTTCCTGTTGCTATTTTTCTGCTTTCCCCCTTTTTTAACTGCTTGCCCTGTCTGGTGGTTTCTTTCTGTTATTGTTCTGGAAATTGTAGTCATTTTTGTCTCTATCTGATATGTCTTTTAGTACTCTTTCTAGGGTTGGTTTGGTGGATATGAATTTCTTCAGTGTTCTTTGTCATGGAAGTATCTTATTTCTCCATTAACTTTCAAAGAAAGTTTTGCAGGGTACATCAATCTGGGTTGAAAGTTGTTTTCTTTCAGGGCTTATAATACCTCACTCCAAGCTCATCTTGACTTGAGGGTTTGTGCTGAGAAGTTTGCTGTGATTCTAATAGGCTTTCCTTGGTAGGTGTCTTTTCTCGAACAGCTTTTAGTATTCTGTTTTTATGCTGAATCTCTGGGATCTTAACTATTATATGTCTGGGTGTAGATTTATTTTGGTTATGACTATTTGGTGTTCTATATTAATCATTTATCTGCATATCTGATTCTTTTCCCATGTTTGGGAAATTTTCTGCTATTACTCTGTGAATAGTTTACCAATGTCATTTGTGTTGACTCCTGCATCTTCACTGATGCCTAGTAAACTTATGTTGTTCTTCTTTGCACCATCTTGAAGCTGTTGAATTGTCATTTTTTGGTCTTATTTTTAGACATTCTTTCCTTTCATAATCGCTAGCTGCAATCCTGTCCTTAAGATCTGAAATTATATCCTCAACTTCATTCAGATGGTTTTGTCAGCTTTCAAAAGAATTTTTTATTTCCTAGATATCTCTTAGAATGTGTTTCATGCATTCTACTTCTTTTCTATATTGTTTATTCAAGGTTTCCATCATTTCCCCATGCTCCTGTACTTTTTTTCTGTATCTTCTCTAGCTATGCTGAGCAAATCTTTTATTAAGGTTGTCATTTCTTTCTTTATATGATTGATTATATTTCTAACCTGACTTCTTCTATAGCTTCATGAATTTGTTTCTTTATTTCACTTGCTATCTTTTCAGAAATTTCAGGTGTGTGACTACTAGTGTCCTCTATTTCAATGTCTCCTGTACTTGTTCCTGATGGACTGGACATTTGAGATTGCATTTTGGTTTTTCATTTTGTCATTTTCACTTCTTGGGTTAATATTTTGGTCTTTTCAATCCCACTAGTCTCAACTGTCCATCATGTGTGTCTTAGGGTCCTACTGTGTGGTTGATATTGTCCAATTGCTGGGTCCCACAATGAAGGGGGTGGCCAGTCACCTGAGTTCCTCCTGCAGGGCCTGTTGGGTAAGTCCTCTATTCTTTCTAGGCTGACTAGCCTAGGAGTATTGATATAAGTCAACTCTTAGTTCCTGTTTTTACTACAGCTTCAGGCTGATCCTGTCCACCAGATCTACCTGGCTATGGTGTGTGCCTCAGCTGGGACCCTACCATGTCACTGGGTTTCTCGTAGGCCCTTTTGATTTCCTTCACGTTGGAGGAGGCCTTGTTGGCACTCTCCTCAACCCATCTGGTGTTCTCTGTCTTGAAGAAGGACTCACCAACACTCTTGCCAGACTCACCAAGGATCTGCAGCTGACAGGCAGAAGTTACTGCTTCTCTCATTTGCCCACTGAGGTCCTCTATTTGAGGGGGAAACTCACCACACTGTCGCAAGCCCACTGAGGTCCTCCATGTGGGTGAGGGTTGCTTAGGCTCCCACCAGCCCACAAAGATTCTGCAGGCAGTAGAAGGGGTCACAAATTGTCAGTGGGCTGTTGTGTTCTTTCAGGTGGAGGGAGGGTGATCAACGATCTCGCTGGTCTCCAAGGTCATGGGACAAGGAGAAGGGGAGACTAGCGATCCCAGCAGCCCCTGGGTCATGGAGTGAGGAGGGAGGCAGGGTCAAAAATCCTGGCAGCCCCTAGGTCCTGGAGCGATGAGGGTGCCTCCTTTTGAAAATAAAATAAAATAATTTTTAAAAATAAGAAAATGAAAAATAAAAACTATCGAGATCACTTCAGCCCAAAATAGGTTCCATTAGCCCACTATGGAAGCTAATCACCATTTTTGTCCTGATTAACTGTACTAAATGAGTGCATTTTTAACCTAAAATTTTATAGTAAGGAAATATGCAATGAATATTAAATATTATAAACCAAACCAGAATCTATCTGCTTAACAACTGTCAATATTACTCAAAAGCAAAGATGCCTAAACTGACTGTTGATGATTGTCGATGTTCAAAATAAAGAAATGGACTTGTGTACTACTTTTCAATTGCAGGTGTAATAAATTCACAGAAACTTGACAATTTAAAACAATAGTACCCCCTTATTATCTCATTACTGTAGTTCAGAAGTCCGCCACATGCCTCACCCAGGTAAATTTAAGCTGTCAAGAAGTTTATATTCTTATTAGAGGCACTAAACAAAAATCCACTTGTAAGCTTATTCAGGTTGTTGACTGAAGTGAGTTCCTTTCAGTTGCAGGACTCAGGACCCCTTTTGTTTGCTAGGTGCCAGGCAGGGGCCCTCTCTCTGGTCCTTGCACATGACCCCTACATCTCAAAATTAGCAACAGAGCAGCAAATACTTCACATGCTGCAGTGTGACTCCGTTCACCTTTCTTTCACTTCAGAGAATGTTTTATGCTCTTAAGGACTCATGTGACTCTATTAGAACAGATAGTCCAGGATAATCTTCATATTTTTATATCTGTTCCTTTAATTACATCTGTAAAGCCCTTTTTGACACATAAAGTAGTAGCATCACAGGCTATGGAGATTAATATATTGATATCTTGGGGAGAAAAGTCACAGCATTATTCATTGCACTACAAATATTGTCACTTTAATGATGGATTGTTTTGGTGGACATACACACACACACACACACACACACACACACACACACACACTATTTCACCCTAGGAATAAATCACAGTTTTGCTCACTTCGAGACCAATTTTCTTTACTTACTTATTGTTAATGCAAAAGGTATGTTTTAACTGTTGAACTCCTTTAATTCACAGTTTCCTACTCAGAGAACTTTTCGTAGATATTTATTTTGAGATGCTAGCCCAAAATAGGTTCCATTAGCCCTGTGTGGAAGCTAATCACCATTTCTGTCCTGATTAACTACACTAAAAATCCTCCAATCCTATTACTCTGAATTCCACTAAAACACACGTTCTTTTACAATCTGATATTCAGTTTTCCTCAAAGACTTTTCTTCACTCCTGGATGAAAGTTCTGAAATGATCAGTTTTGTCTCTGCCTTGTTCACCATGAGTCATCAGTGCCAAGTACAGTATCTGGTCCAAGTAAGTGTCCAGTGAATTTCTGCTTAGGAGACTCATGAATGAACATACCAGTTTTAAAAATTGGATAGAATCAATGATCATAAACTGCAAATGAATTTTCATAGATTATGAATCATTTAATAAACCCAATGAGTACTAACCTGATTAGGTAGGAGTAAAAACCCATATGGAAAATTTTGCATTGCTGAAGTTTTAAATTTTACT
>RJWM01013420.1:0-53433 GCA_004363535.1 Dasyprocta punctata
CCTGGTGCCAGATAAGAAGCAAAAAAAGAGAATGAGCAAGGTGCCAGGGTCTCAATATTCCCTTCAAGTGCTCATCCCTAGTGAGCCAACTTCCTCCTACTACTCCCCACCTCTAAATGTTTCCATCACCCTGCTGTAGCATGAATCTGGCAAGCCTTTAGCATATGAGCCTTTGGAAGACATTTAAGATCTAAACTAGTACCAGTAGGGGTCTCAAGGGCTGGACCTGGAGTAGCACCTTGGGCCCACAGCCTGGCCTCACATTCCATCTAGACCAGTGACTGACTACAGCCTAGAAATCAGCTGGAAAGCAGCAACCTCCTGGCTCCTGCCCTGCCATGCCTAGCTGGGAGTCTGCCCAGAGAACAGTCATCCTTTCTTGGCCTGCTGGGTGGCCAAAATTATTGGATGAGTGGGCAGATGCTGACTACTGAGCATGCACTGGCCTCTCCACACTCGTCCACAAGGCCAGTGGGTTGGTGCATGCCACTCTTCACAGGCCCCAGGGAGCAGGACACTGACCATTTTGCATCTCAGTAAGTCCAAAGCCCAGGTCCCTGAGCCAGTCATTGCATTTAGCTCACCCTCGCCTCATCCCCATGCTCCAGCACTCGTGTCTGTGTCATGCTAGGGACACCAAAATCCAGAGGCCCAGCTGAGCATGAGACCGGTGCTGAGGAATAGCTGAGCCCGCCCTCCTCTTCCCTAGCATCTTCCCACTGCCTGCATGGCCACAGGGAGGCTTGAGAGTATGCAGTTGGGGTGAAGTGGGTGCGAGGACAGCATCTTGGTTTTCAGAGTGGCTTGGGCTACTGTGCCTTCTGCTTCCCCCATAAAGTGGCCACTGCAGTACTACCAGCCACCCCCAGCCCCAGCATCTTAAAGTGAGCAGAAAGGTCAGCCTGGCACCCAGCCATCAGTGAGTACATCCGGGGGCTGCTGTCATGGGGCAGCACCTGCTCCTGGGCACCCTAGGTGTGTCCTCACAGGGCCTTGTTTTCCAGAGCGCCTGGCAAAGGATCCTCCCCAATGTGCCAGATGTGGACAACTCCACGGATTTCTTCAAGTCAGGGGCTGCGTCAGTGGATGTTGTGAGGTAAGGATAAGCCAGAGGGGTCCTGTCCCAGGAGTCCTTGCTGGGTCATAAATTGGCACAAAACTGAGTACCAGTAGACAACCACTGTTATGCGCATGGCTACTGTCAGCCTGGGACCCAGGAGGGGTCTCTATCCACAGCCCCTCAAAGCCTGTGGGAGCTGAGGCAGCCAGGCAGGAATATCCATCCCAACAACAAATGGTTTCCCCAGTATGGTGGCTTCAAGGCTTGGGCTTCTCATGGGTGCTTGGGTAGCTCATGGCCCCAGCACCATATTTAGCTATAAATTCATCATTGGATTCCACTAATGAGTTAGAATCCAGTCACTTCCCCAAAACCCCACCTATGAGTGCATGAGGCTTCGGGGGGACATCTAGATATAAACCATATCTAGATGGTTATGTTAGTTTACTGAGCTGTATACACTCAGTAAACTTCTTTTCTTTAAACATTACTCAACTTCACATATTTTGTTTTAACAACAGCAAACAGACTAATGTAGTCTCCTTAACAATATTAGGTGTGCAGACCATGAACAGATACCTTTTCATTTATTTAGGCCTTCTATAATTTCTTCAGCAGTGTTTTGTAATTTTCAGTTCTTCGATAAATTTAAGTACCATGCTTAAATTTATTTCCATTTTAATACTATTATAAGTGAAATGGCTTTCTTGATTTCCTTTTAGAAGTTGAGACTTTTTCTGTTAGTGCCAGGGATCAAACTTAGACCCTCACATATGCTCAGTAAGTACTGTACCACTGAGCACAGCCCAGCCCTAAATTTCCTTGTTGGATTGTTCCTTGCTACTGTACAGAGTTGGAACTGATTTTTGCATGTTGTTTTGTATCCTGCAACTTTACTGAATTCTTTTATTAGCTCAACATGTCATCTGTAAAAGACAGGACTGTACTTTTTCCTTTACAGTTTGGATGCCCATAATTTCTGCTTATTGCCTCCTCACCCTTGCTATTATTTCTAATACCATGTTGAATAAAAATGGTGAAAGCAGGCATCCTTATCTTGCTGCTGATTTCAGGGAAAAGCTTTTAATCTTTCACCATTGAGCATGATAAATGTGGGTTTTCATATATGGTCTTTATTATGTTAAGATGCTCCCTTCTATTCTTAGTTTATTAGTTTTTTTACCAAGAACAACTATTGGATTTTGTCAGATTCTGTTGCTGCATCAATTAAGAGGATTTTCATTCTATTAATATGATGTATTACCGTGATTTTTTATAAGTGCACCGTCCTTGCATTCTGGAATTAATCCTACTTGGTCATGGTACATAATTCCTTTAATATGCTGCTATTAGTTTACTAGTATTTTGTTGAAGAGTTTTACATTTACATTTATCTGTAGTTTTCTTGTAGTGTCTTTTTCTTGTTTCAGTATCAGGTTAATGCTAGCCTCAATAGCTGAATTGAGAGGTATTCCCTCCTCTTCAAATTTTTTGAAAAGTGTGAGAAATATTGGTGTAAATTTTCCCTTAAATGTTAAGTAGAATGTTAAGAGAAACCATTCAGTCTTGGTCTTTTCTTTGTCAGAAAAATTTGAATTTAGTTTTCTTACTAGTTATGTATATATTCATATTTTCTTCATAAGTCAGCTTTGGTAGACAGTGTGTTTCTAGAAGTCTGTCCTTTTTGTCTAGATTATCAAACTTGTTCCCATAGCATTTGTTGTAATATTCTCATAATTATTTTTATTTTTTATAAGATTTTTATAATACCTTTCTTTGATTTCTGATTCTAGTAACACGAGCCTTTTCTGTTTTTTCTCCACTTCAGACAGTCCAAATAAAGATTTGTCAATTTTGTCGATATTTTCAAGGAATCAAATACTAATTTTGTTAATGTCCATTTTATTTTTCTATTTTAACGTTTATGACTTTCCTCTTTTTGCTAACTTTGCGTTTAGATTGGTCTTTTTTACCTCTAGTTCCTTAAGGTGGTCAGTTATGTAACTGATTTAAAGACTTTATTCTTTTTTAATGTACTTAAAATTTCTCTTTAGCACTACTTTTGCCGCATCTCATTAGTTTTATAATGTTGTGTTTTTGTTTTCCTTTGATTGAAGCAATTGTTCTAATATTCTTTGTGATTTTTTTTTTGGCCTGTTAGTGAAGCGTGAGCTGTTAAGCAGCCTGTGGTGGCACATGCCCATAATCTCAGCTACTTGGGAGACTGAGGCAGGAGGACTGCAAAGTTGAAGCAGGCCTTACCAATTTAGTGAGATTCTGCTTCAAAATTTTAACAAATGGGCTAGGGTTGCATCTAAGTGTTAGATGCTTGCCTAGCATGTTGCAAGGCCCTCCCCAATGCTAGGAAAAATGAAAAACTAAACTATTATTGTATATTTTGAATTTCCTAATTTTTCTCATATTATTGCCTTCCAGTGTCCATTGTAATTAGAAAATATATAAGGTTTCAATTTTTCTTAATTTATTTATTTGTTATGTGACCTAATGATTGATTTATCCGAGAGAATGTTATATGTGCATACGAGAAGAATGTATCTTCTGGTCTTGAGTGGAGAGTTTTGTGTATGGTTTTTGGTGTTATTCAAGTGTTCTAGTTCCTTTTCTGGTCATTCTCCCCATTAATGAAAGTTGGGCATCTAATCTCCAAATGTTATTGTAGAAACATCTATTTTTCCCTCCACTTTTGTCAATCTTTGCTTCATATATTTTGAGGCTGTGTTGTCTTATGTTTAGAATTATTGTACCCTGTTTTCACAGCAAATCTTTTAACAACTTAGCTTTCTTTGTCTCTTGTAACTTTGTTAAATTTAAACTCTATTTGTCTGATAATAATATAACCACCACAGCTCTCTTCTGGTTATTATTTGCATGGAATATCTTCTTCATCTTTTTACTTCCAATTATTTTTGTGTTCTTATACCTAAAGTTTCTGGTGGCATATGGGTTGGTGCTTTTTTTAGCGACTCATCCAGTTTATGCCTTTTAACAGTAAAACTTAATCCATTTCCATTTGATTATTGGTAAAGAAGGACTTCTTCCATTTATCTGTTTTCAATATGTTTTCTCTATACTGCCTTTTTTATTTAGTGATTTTTTGTAGTGTATCACTTTGATTTTCTTTTTCTCTTTCACTGTATATTTTATTTTATTTTATTTAGCACCAGGAATCAAACTCAGGACCTCATGCTTGCCAGGCAGGCACTGTACCACTGAGCTAACTCCCTGGTCCCACTGTATATTTTCAGTTATTTCTTAGTTATTACCTTGGATATTACAATTAACATTTTATACTTATAGCAACCTAGTTTGAGTGGTACCATTGTGATTTTAGCAGTGCTCACATATTCTAATTCTGTGCATCTCTATTCCTTCTCCTTTATATTGTTATTATCACAGGCAATGTCTTTCTACATTGTATTCCCATTAATACAGGTTGAAAATTATTTTATACAATAACTATTGTAGCTTATAGAAAAAAGAGAAGTTATAAACTATACTGAAATACAATTGTATTGTTTGACCTTTGCTTGTATAGTTGCCTTTCCCTATGGTCTTTTTTCTTATGTCTTCAACTTGCTCTCCAAGATCCTTTTGTTTCAGCCTGAAAGTCTCCCGTTAGCATCTTTTGTAGCGCATGACTATTGATAATGAACTTCCTCAGCATTTGTTTATCTGTTTTTAATTTTTCCTTCATTCTTCAGAGATAACCTTTCAGGGGCTTGGGGGTTTTCTTTGTTTGTTTGTTTTTGTGGGGTTGGGGTGACTAGGGAGTGAACCCAGGACTTCTGCCCTAAGCTACATCCTCAGCCCTTCTTATTTTTTATTTTGAGACAGGATCTCGCTAAGTTGCCCAGGCTGGGTTTGAAATTACAATATTCCTGCCTCAACCTGAAAAATAGTTTTGACAGATACAAAATTCTTCTTTTTCTCTTTTATAACTTTAAATATGTCATCTTCCTACTTTCTGGCCTCTATAGTATTTTAATGGAAATCAACTCTTAATCTTATTAAGGATCCTTTACATGTCATGTGACTTCTCTCTTCCTGCTTTCCAAACTGTTTATCTCTGAGTTTCAGCAAGTTGACTATAATAAGTCTCAGTATCCCTTTTGAGTTTATCCTGCATCAGTTCACTGAGCTTCTTGGATGTGCATATGTGTTTCCTCAGATTGGGGAACTTTTAGACCTTCATTTCTTCAGAATTTTTTTTTTCTGTGTTTTCTTCTCTTGGACTGCTAAAATAAACATCTTGGTGTGTTCTGTGAAGCTTTGTTCATTTTTCTGCATTCTTTTATCTTTCTGCTTCTCAGAGTGGCAACTTCAAGTTTACTGATCCTTTCTTCAGACTGCTCAGATTCGAGTGTTTCACTTACTGTAGTGACAGCACAATAATTCGTTTGGTTTTTGTTATAATACATCAATTTCTTGATTTTCTGTAGTTCTTTGTTCATGGTTTTCTTTAGCTCATTGAACATATTTGAGCCAGTTGATTGAACATCTTTGATTAATAATTCTACTATCTTTTCTTCCTTGGGGATACCTTCTTTCAAATTCTGTTTTTTCTAAAAATGGGCTCTGCTTTTCTGTTTTCCTCACATGTTGCTCAAATTTACTTTTGTTGTTCATAATTGGACATTTAGAATGTTATGTTGTAATAATTCTGAAAGGCTAATTCTCCCATTTCTTAGGATTGCTCAGTTTTATTTTTGAAGTTTAGGGTCATCTGTTTATGATGTATTCCATATTGTCAGTTTTGTTCCATTGTTTTTGACCTGACAGAGTCCTCCCTAAATGTCTGACTCTCAAAGGGGAGGAGGGAGAATCAATTAAATCTCCTGGAAGAGAGAGATTTAAATTAAAATATACAGTGAATTTTTAAATTTATAAAAATTTATAATTTTTTTACAGTACAAGACAAACTCCCATTAATCGTCCTTAAAATACCCTCCATTGCTTCATATGCACTTAACCTACTGCTTTTGGTGCTTTCTGAAGCAGTTATGGAAGACCTCTTTTGTGAGTGTCTTTCTGATGTGTGATAAAAAGTACCATGAATACTGCTGAGGAGTGTCACCCCACAGAAAGGCAGACTCTTAAGAACATTCAACTATGTTCCCATACACTTTATTCACCAGATCTAGCACCATGTGACTTCTGGTTCAAAATGACATTGAAAGGTAAACATTTTCAATTGAGTCAGGACATCCAGGCAGCCAAGACAACACACTCATGAAGAGGACTTCTGACCTGCTTCAAAAAGTAGCAAGAATGTAAGTGTTTTGAAGCAAGGCCAGTATTTTGAGGCAAATGAATGGCAGTGTGTCTTTTACTGTAATACATTTTTTAAACACTGTGTTTTTCATTACATCTCTTAGCTTCACTTCAGACTTTGTGCCAGCCTCTCAGCCATCAAATGCAACATCCGTGTTCAGAACATAGCTGTATCATTTGGAGAACAAGGTTCTTATTGTTCACTCTGGTTTCAGCAAGCTGCACCAGGAATGTGCCCAGCATTTTCACTGTCTTCCTGTGGTGATGGGAGGCTTGGGAGAGGAGCAGTTGATACCTCCTAAGAGGCTGAAATTCACTGAAACTTAACAACATTTACCAGCCTCTTCAACATGCTTCCCATGGTTGCTGCAAGCATTTCATTATAATAAGCTGAGTTCCGTGGCCTACCCATGTCATTTTAGCATTCTGGGAGGCTAAGGCAGGATGATTGTAAGTTGGAGTCCTATCTAGGCAATACCACGATACCCTGTCACAAAATAAAAAATGTACAGGGCTGGGGATGTAGCTCAGTAGTTAGTGCTCCTGCTTCAATCACCCAGTGTTGCAAGCAAACAAATAAACGCACTAAACTAAACTCTCTCTATAATGTTTGATTCAGATAGCTCTTATTCATTCAGTAGTTGTCTGAGACAGATGTATTTTTAGAACTTCCTACTTTGCTATCTTCTACCCAGCTGTATCAGTCAGTGCTTACTAGAGAAACAGACTAAAATGCAAGATATACAAATACATGAGAATCTACAAGATTGGCACAGAGTCAGGTGTGGAAAAGTGCAAAAGCTCTGTCTGAGCCCTGGAGATTGAAGGATCCAGTCAAAGGCCTGGAGTCTAGTGTAGTGTCTTGTGTGAGTTTGTGTCAGGAGGCCAAAGGTCTGTGCTGGAGGCTGAAGAGTCTGCAGTGGAAACCAGGAGATGATGCCCAAGGTGAACGTGAAGTCTGGAACTCTTCCAAAGAAACAGAAGCAAGCGTCCCTTCTTTGTTTTCCTTTTACACCACTCGGGCAACAAGCCTACCCAGGCTGAGAATTCTGTCTTTGGCACACCAAGAACTATGCTGATCCAATTTAGTTGAGCATTTCCTACTCAAATTGACACTATCAATCAACTATCACAATCTACCCCTTGTCAATTTGACAAGACACATTTCTTTAAACCATCATCTCCAGATGCAAAGGCAAGTTCATGATTATACCCATCATGTTATAACTATTCTGTGTACAAACAAATGCACTAATTCTCTCCCCAAAATAGAAGGCAAGTTTTCTTTGAATGATGTTTACTCCTAACATTTCATAACTTGAACATTATAAATAGATTTAACAGTACATAAGAACCAATATTAAATCTATCAGCATGATATTGCAGAGAAGTATATTGGGAGGAAACTATTACAATTACAAACCTCATTTCTATAGCTGATCACAGAGCCATAGCTGGTATTTAGAACTACCTTCTCTGCTATCCATTCTGTATTCTCTCTGCCTTTAGCAAGCACATCAGAAGGTCTTGGTTCTTTCCCTGGTGAAGTGACCCATACCTTCATTCCTGAAGGCTATGGATCATTTATCATCCTACCTGGACTGGGTTGTAGTTTCCTACTGACTTTAATAACAGGGCATGATAATAGTAGAAGGTGCCCAAAGGGATCTCCTGTGTTCACTCCAAGTGTATTCTTCCATTCCTCCACTTTGGAGTAATTGTGCAATTTCCCCTTGACAGTCTGAGTCAATCTCTTCTGCCAACACTGTAACTCCCTTTTTCGCTTGTTTACTCAGAGACATTATAAGACCAAAATGACCAGAGGGAAATCTTGCTTCTAGTTCAGTGTGTCACTTGTTGTGCTTCCTGGTAAAACATTACCACTCTCTGAAACTAAGACTTCCTAGCCAGCATAGCATAAGGTCTTGGGAACAAGAATCAAACATTTTGCTAGTGGATCACCAGGGGAAATGGTGAGTGGTAACATTCCCACTTTCACCCTTGGTTCCTGGACCCATGAATCCTGGCTATGGTGGATGCCAGTTCAAAACATATACAGCCTTTTGAAAATCCTTACCCCTTTCAAAGAACTTTGTATGGTGAGGAACATGGTAAGACCAGTGACTTCCATGAACATGATCCTGTTGCAAAAATCACTTCTTTGGGCCTCAAATGTGTTCCTTGGTTAGAGGCGATGCTGTGTGGAATTCCATGATGGAGGATGAGGCATTCTGTAAGTCCACAGATGGTGCTTTTGGCAGAAGCATTAAATGAAGGAGAGATAAATCCATATCCAAAATAAGTGTCTATGCCAATGAGGGCAAAGTGTTGTCCTTTTCATGGTGGAAGCGGTCCAATATAATCACCAGGCTGTAGGCTGATCACCCCAGGGAGTAGTGGCAAATCAGACACTCAGTGTTGGTCTTTGTTCCTGGTATATTGGGCATCAGCAGTGGCTGTAGCCAGATCAGCCTTGGTGAGTGGGAATCCATGTGGTTGAGCCCATGCATAACCTCCATCCCGGCCACCATAGACACTCTGTTGTGTACATTTAACTTTTAAGAAATGCCAGACTGCCTTACAAAGTTGTATCATCTGCATCTCTACAAGCACTGTAGGTAAGTTCCAGCTGCTCAGTTGTTCTGCATCTTTACCAGTATTTGGGTGTGTATTGATCAGCATTCCCATTTCTGAGACAAAATGCTTGACATACACAACATAAAGTATGAAGTAATTTAGCTTGGTTCATGAATGCCTTTGTTTGCAAACAATTCAGTTCTCAAACAAAAGTGCTTGGCAAAATTTTGCTTCCATACAGAAACTCTGCATCAGGTGACAGACACAGCTATGGCCATCGTTTCCACACAACATAAGCACAAACACAGCCATGTTCCCCTAAATCATAAAACAAATTAAGTTAGTAAACCAAGACACCACTGTATTTGTCTTGCACTTTCAAAAGTTTAAGTTCATAGTGGGCCAGTTCTACTTTCCAAAAGCACAAACACCCTCAATGACCACTTCCTCCAACTGGCCCTGCCTCTTAACAGCACATCCAGCTATGAACTCATCAATAGATTTGTCCCCATGATCCAATCACTTCCAAACATATGAGGCTTTTGAGGGCATTTTCAGTCTAACTCACAATAATATAAGAGTTTCTGTCTCTGACTCTATCTCTATCTCTTTCTCTGTCTGTATCTCTGTCTCTGTGTCTTTCTATGTGTCTCTCCCCCTCCCTCTCTTCTGTGGTGCTGGAAATCAAACCCAGGGTCTCATGCATGCAAAGGATATGCTGTACCACTGAGCTACATCCCCAGCCCAGGCTGTTGCATTTTAAACATTCTAATAAGTATGTAACTGTATCTCACTGGGTCTTTAATTTGTATTTCCCTAATGGCTAATGACCTTGAGTATCTTGTTATATTTTTATTTGCCATGTGTATTTCTTCTTTGGTAAAATATCTATTCAACCTTTTGCCCATTTCTAACTGGATCCATTTCCTAGGATTGAGTTTAGAAACTTCTTTGTTCTGAATATGAAATCTTTCATCAGATATGTGATTTTGAAATATTTTCCCCCAAGCTATGGTTTATCTTATCATTTGTAAGTGTCTTCTCAACACCGTTATTAATTTTCTATTAGTTTTTATTATTAATAGGTGGGTTGTTTCTTTTACCCATTACAAAATAGTAGAGGGGTTATTATCATTCCTACTTTATAAATCAAGAAACTAAGATATAGAGGTTTTAGTTCTTTACCCAATGTCACAAGCTGGTAAGTAATAAGAGTGAGAATTTGAAACCTTCTGAGTCAACAGCCTGGGCCCCTAATCCCAATTCTAGGTGGATGACCACATTTGGAATGCTGGGATCAAGGCATTGATCTGGGTAACTGTGTTCGAAGCCATTTCCTCTGCCCTTGGACCCACTCAGGTCTTCCAAGCCTCTGCCCATGCTCCTCATGCTCCATCTCCTCCCTCCAGATTGGTTGAGGAAGTGAAGGAGCTGTGTGATGGCCTGGAGTTAGAAAATGAAGACGTTTACATGGCAACCACATTCGGGGACTTCATCCAGCTCTTAGTGAGGAAGCTGAG
Organism: Dasyprocta punctata; assembly: GCA_004363535.1. NCBI lineage: Eukaryota > Metazoa > Chordata > Mammalia > Rodentia > Dasyproctidae > Dasyprocta > Dasyprocta punctata. The sequence continues at coordinate 10,450 of RJWM01013420.1, forward strand.
AGGGGAGGATGAAGAGAGCGAGTGTGTCATTGACTATGTGAGTCCTGGACCCCTCTGGATGGGCATGGCCCTGTATACCCTCAGGCATCTGCATCTGTGGATCCACAGTGACACATGGGGGCGGGGCTGGACGTTCTGGAGGCCAGGATCTCCCTGGTGCCCTGGGTAGCCCAAAGCATCAGCAATAGGGTAAACTCAGTAGTGGATATTGCTGTCTAGTGCTGAGTCATGAGTCAAATTTTGCATCTCAAGACATGAGACCAAAAGTAAATGAAATTTTCAGTTCTCAGTAAAGAAAACAGTTGATCCTGTACCTTCAAATTGTGTTAATGAAAGTATGGTAATTAATCCCAAATTTATTTTTTAAAGAAACTCTTAAAAAAAAATCTTACCTTTGGATATCTTGTCAGGCTACCAACTCCAAACAGAATGAGCTTTGAGGCAACTTATTTGATTGGTGATTTGGAACAGAGAGTACAGGTGGCCAGGGTGGACCCAAGATTGCCCTAGAAATAATGAGTAGGCGTACAATTGATCAACAGATTGGTGTGTATGGGGGGTCCTCAGGGACTCCCATGTTCAATATGGAATTATGGTCTCATTGAGAAAGAAATGGGAAAGTGGGGGCAGCATTTCCTGTGGCTTAAAGGGCCTTGTCACTTTTAGCACTTCCTACATGCTGAGAATCCCCCAGACCCATGAAGGACACTGTGTAATTAGCCTGAGGACTCTGGTCCAGGCAATGTACTCCTTTTGTGCTGTTTGTTTCTCCTTGTCCCTCAGCTGCCACAACAGCTGTTCCATAGGACAGCTCCCAAAGCCTCAGACCCTGGTCATGCATGTGTGTGTCCTAGTGTGCATACTTGTCACTGCTCCTATGTGTGAAAGTCCCACACTGCAACTGTACCTTCCCTCTCAGGTGGAGAAGGCAGTGAACAAGTTGACTCTCCGAATGCCACACCAGCTCTTCATTGGGGGCATGTTTGTGGATGCTGAGGGTTCCAAAACCTATGATACCATCAACCCAACGGATGGAAGTGTGAGTATTGGCCTAGGGACCCCTCCTTGCCTGTTTCCCCTACCTCCTCCTCCTCCCCAACCTGGATCTTAGCCAGGGGCCTCTGTTGGATATGCAGTTTTACAAAGACAGGAATAAAGTGGGAAGCTAAGAAGCGGGTCAGGGGAAGATAAGAAGGAAGACTACAGAGGGACTTGACTCTGCTTCAGACTCTGAAAACAGGGTTAAATCTCTCGGAAGAAATGACCCATTGTCTCCCCTCCAGTGCAACGGTGACTCCAGCATGCTAATACTCATATACCCACCACCAGGAAATTCTTCTTTCCATGGAATCCTGTGTTTCTCACTTGTGACTCTCTTAATGTCATGACCCAATACACAGACTCTATATCTCATGAGACAAGACTTGCTCTTACGGATGCATACTGATGATCTTCTGTCCTGCCCTGCCCTGTAATGCCACTCGATCCTTTCAGAAAACAGAGCACACTCAGAATAGATCATTTGACAGGGGTTTGAAGGAAGAGCTGTGTCCAAAAGGACAGACAGGGAACAAGGACAGATAGGATGGTGTGAGGCCCTTGGGACTGGAACATCAGCAACATCAGCATAGAATGGGGCCGCCTGGAAGGAATCTGGTCCTTGGATGGGGAAGCGGTGCTGTTCATGGTGACCAGGAAGGAGATACCAGCCTCACTCCTCCCACTGCCAACCGCTGCTGGCTCCCCTTGCCAGATTCACCGTTCTTGCACTGTAGTGTAAGGGGGACTGTCAGGGCAGAAACGGGGCAGAGAAACAGGGACATATCAGAGACTGGCATATGGTCCAGTCACTTCCAGTGTCTAGTCTATTTCACTTTAGAGCCTTCTGGTTAGACTCAGCAAGTTAATAAATCACACTCAGCTGACCCTGAGCCTTGTAACCCTAGCCTGGATCTCTTGTTCCTGTTGGGCTCTGTGGGAATGTGAGAAGTGCGCTGAAGGAGGAGCACAAGCAGACCTTTCTTCTTCATGCGTAAACTCTCCCAGGCCCCTCTTGACCGAGTGTCCCCTTTAAACCTGCTCATGTGGTTGGGGGTTCTGCCTCCCTGAGGCCTCAGGAGGAGCCTACTGAAGCTCTGGGGTGTCTCTGTATACCAAGCCCAGGCAAAACTATCATGCTCTGCTCCTACCACAGGTTATCTGCCAGGTGTCCCTGGCCCAGGTCAGTGATGTCAACAAGGCAGTGGCTGCAGCAAAGGATGCCTTTGAGAACGGGCTGTGGAGCAAGATCAGTGCACGGGACCGGGGCCGGCTCCTATACAGGTGAAAGCCTGGCACCCACCTATAACCATCATCGCCATCATCTTGGGAAGCAGAGTGTGGGCGAGTCCTTTCCTACAAGTATCTTGTTTCATGGGATCCTGGGAAAGTCAGGGAGAAGTGGGCCCTGGGGAGATCATGCCAGACTGACCAGGCTGCAGGATCCTAGCCTGAGACTCAGAAAAGTCTTCTTGGAGTAAGGTATTTAAGAAGCAGGATGGACATCTGCAGACAAAAGTGGCCTTAGGAGAGAGGTGCCAGGTGGAGGTGGGGAGGTATAAAGGAAGCCTGTGATTCATGTAGGATATAAGCTGGGGTTGTCTGGGAGACACAGCTCACATGCTCAGCCCCAACCAGGCACAGAGCTTACCTGCACTGCCCTGGGCCAAGTGACTCGGGGCTCCCATGAAGGCAGGCGTGCAGCTGCTTGTGCCTCTGCTTGTCATTGTTCAATCTGATTCTGGCCACTGGAACCTCCAAGTCTCATATTTTCCTTTATGTATGTATGTATGTATGTTTAAGCCAAAAAGGAAAGGGCCCTCTTCCCTGTGGTTCCATTTTACAGAAGTCTTAGACAAGCAGTTATGATTGCTCTAGCTGATGACTTAAGGAGTGGAAGGGAGCCTGGATGAGAGGCGCTGTGCCCCTCAAAGCATGGAGTCCCAATGAGGGAGAAGGAGCATTTGCCCACCCAAGTGGTGGGGTGATGTCTCCAGAAGCAGGGAGGGTGTAGAGAAGCGAAGTCTAGCAGAATCAGAGAACACCAGCTGAGTCATCTGGCTTTTACTCTCAGCATCCTGGAAGGGCTCCTATAGTGTAAAGTTGCTTATGATGTGGTCCCACCTTGACTTGTCAGCAGGCAGGAGAGCACCTGGTTTGGCCTTGCAGTCAGAATGGCTTTTGTGTCTGTTCCAGAAGCTTAAAATGACAGGGTCACCCCACAGCAGAGAACCTGAGAGGGACCTGCTGGCTTGCAAAGCTGAATGAGAATGTGGGATTAGTACAGGCAAGGGCAAGGGAGATGGAGCGTGCTCAGCCTGCCGCAGTTTCCAGACCTCTTGGAGAACCAATCATTTGTGGAGAAACATTGGCTGGTGATGAATGGTTTCCAGAGCTGGCGAACAGGCAAAACTGTGAAATTTTAATACCCAGGAATCTTGTGGGAGCCTTCGGGGTACACAGTGAGCATGTTCAATTGGAAGAGCCTTCCCCTAGACACTCTGCCGCCATCTGGTGGCATATGTCATTATAATGCCTACCAACCACAATGACAGTAAGGCGGGCTCTGTGTGACTCTTAAGTGGAGACTGGGTGGAAAGATGATTGAAGAAAGAGCTTTCGAGTATCCAAGTGTGCGAGTCCCTATCCTGGGCAAATTCCTGGTCCCCTTGGAGGAGGTGTGCCCATGGCTGGCCCTGCTGCACCTCAGCAAGACAGAGGCTGGGTTAACATGCCCCCGGGAGAGAAGTGGGACAGGCTCTCCCAGGGACATGACCGCAGAGCACCCCTGGTTCAATGCAGTATGGTGCCCAGAGACGCTGAGGCAAGAGGTCTGACCTATCTGAGCGTCTGGATAAGGTTGTGTGAAGAGGAGAAGGGAAGAAAGGATGAGAGTTCTAGAGCACCAGAATTAAGTGGGGACACGACCTCAGGGCTGATCAGCGAAACAGAATTATGTTTAATCCCAAGTGTGGGAAGCAGCTGTAGGGCCTCTTTGAGGGTGTAGGTGGCTGTGGACAAGAGGAGACCTTAGGTGTATTAGGTCGCATGATATCTGTGCAGAGAGGGACAGAGCGGAAACAGGCCAGCCAGTTTTGGTAACATAATTGTCTCTGGACCCTGTCTGCAAGATTAAGGCTGCTCTGGATCTCTGGTCCCCACCTTTTGCCTTCTACGCTGCTCCCTTAAAGATTGAGAACCTCCCATCAGTGAGGTGGGAAGCTTATAACTTCCAGGCTGCCCTCAACAGCATGTCTTTCAGAAGCCTGGGAGGGCAACTGGACAGCAGAAAGATTGACTCACAGTAGGCTGTATAAAGGCAAACATGCTTTCTCTTAGTTGAAGCTGTTCAAAGACAGAAAAGGTGACCTCTTGAAATGGAGATGTTACTGCTGTCTGCAGTAAGTGCAGTGTAATTTGGCAAGGGGTAGGCAAGGTATTATAAAGTAGTCAGTCCATAGATATTTCAGAAAGGGAAGAAGGAAAGAAAAGGAAAAGTGAGAGGAACAGAGGGACTTGATGATGCCCATCCAGTGAAGTGAATGTTATTGGTCCATTGTACAGTTGAAGACACTGAGGTCAGCATGTCTTGAATGTGGAAGACCTAGGAGTAGCATGGTGGGTGGAACCACTGACTCTATGAAGAAGGACCTTGAAAGACTGTGCCGGGCCTGAACCCAACTGCTACCCTCTCTCTTGTCCTTCCCCAGATTGGCAGATCTCATGGAGCAGCACCAGGAAGAGCTAGCCACCATCGAGGCCCTGGATGCAGGTGCTGTCTACACACTAGCCTTGAAGACTCATGTGGGCATGTCTATCCAGACCTTTCGCTACTTTGCTGGTTGGTGCGACAAGATCCAGGTGGGCCTGGGCTTAGCCCACAGTGAGAATGCTTAGGTGGGCAGGCACATTGAGAGGACCCTCCAAGGGTCATGTCCTGGCCTGCACGCTGTGTATCATGATAGATGGCTTAAAACGTCACCCACTTATTAGTTCAAGTTTCTGCAGGGAGAAATTCCAGGGGGGGACTCAATAACAGGGTTTCTCAAATGTATTAGCTTTATGTTATTACATGAAATACCTGCTAGAATCAACTTACAAAAAGAAAAAGCATATTTTGGTTCATGGTTTTGGTTCTAGTCCATCATCCATGGGTCTGGTTGCTTCGGGCCCTGTGGTAGGGCAACACGTCATGGCTAGAGTGTGTGGTAGAGCAAAGCTGCTCACTTCTGGCAACCAGGAGACAAAAAGAGAGTTAGAAGAACTATGGTCCCGCAGTCTCCTTCAAGGGGTACACTGCCTTAACTTAGCATCCTGTTGCCCCACCCCACCCCCAGCTCTTAAAGCTTCTGCCACTTCCCAATAGTATCACCCTTGGAACCAAGTTTTTTTAACACATGAGCCTTTGGGGAGCATCCCAGATCCAAACTGTAGCGGCAAGGGAAGGTATGAGCTGGGCTGGGCCGTATCATGAGGATCTGGGACAGAGCTTGCTTCCATTAACAATCTCTGTCTGGAAAGTTTATCCAGACCAAGTTCAATTCTCTGTTGTCTTTAGGCCCACATCCTTGCTGGCTGCTGCCAGGGATCCTTTGAGTCTCTCTAACATCCTTTACCACTAACTGGAGAAAGCATTCTGCTTTTCTGGGGATCTGGTTTCTATTCTAGGCCCATGTGCCTCATCTCTTATCCTAAGGTCCACTAGAACACATATCACTGAAGGAGGGGCTCACAGTGCTTCTGGCATATCTGAGCGCTGCAGCTCCTCTCCTGTCCACCAGGGGCTGAAGAGGACAAGATGTGGCATGACCAGAGGGATCCTGCCCACCATTCTGCAGCCCTGTCACTTCCCACTGGAGCCTCCACTCCGTGGACGTCCTGTGCTAATGGAGCTGCTTATAGCTGTAGGGACAGCCTAACCTCTGAGGCCACACTCATCTTTTCTTTGCCCAGAAATCAAAGCTATAGGCCCTTCCCTACCAGAACCAGCTTCCTGCCTTGGGGCTGTGCCTGCTAGGCTGAAAGTGAAGCCAGAACTTTACCCATCATGGCTGTCCGCTCTGTCATTTCTCAGCATGTGTAAGCTGACTTCTTTGGGCTCCTTTCCAGTTGTGTAGTTGGGGAGTTAGTACTTGGACAAGACCTTGTCTCTTCTGAGCCCCAGTAGGGGCCATCTGTCCAAAGGGAAAAGGGTGAGAGCCCCACCCCCAGTAATGCCCCTGTGCTTCTTCCAGGGCTGCACCATCCCTATCAACCAAGCCAGACCAAACCGCAACCTGACCTTGACCAAGAAAGAGCCTGTTGGGTGAGTCCCTACCCAGGGCAAGGTACAGCCATCTGGATACTTTTCAAGCATGTATACGCTATGCTCACATGCCAGCCCACAGTGAGCCTGTTAACACCCTCTTTATACATATTAATGGGATGGCTATTCCATTTACTTCTAAAGCACCTGCTCTATGCCAGCCTCTGCTATAACAACATTGCAAGTATTTTGTTTAACTTCCACAATAAGCCTGCTTCAGCTTCGTGGTAACAGAGAGTAAACCCAAGAAAGTTTATCCAGAAAGAATGTAATGAGATTAGTATACTTAAAAATGAGAAGTAATGCATTAGTCAGAGTTCTCAAGAGGAACGAAACCAGTAGAATATTGATGCAACTGTAGTTTGTTGCCGAAAGCCTAAGGAGTCTCTTGCTGCAAGTCTATATTCAAGAGCTAACATTTTACTAATTTTCTTGTTGCTTAGATGAAATATCTGATATCCAAAGTTAAAGGAGTAAAGGTTTATTTAACTCAAAATTTGTAGAGGTTTTAGTCCATAGTCAGCTGGCTCCAAGGCAGGGTGGCATGGCAGAGGGGCATTGCAGAGGAGAAACAGTTCGTGGCAGGCAGAAGGCAGCAAAGCAGCAGCAGCCTCCTTTTCTCTTTTATCCTATTCAGGCTACAAGCCTTGATTGGTGCCACCCATACCCAGGTTGGGGCTTCAATTACCCATCTCAATAATCCCAGCATCACACTTTTAGTCCACATTCACATACCCTAGATCCAGCTACCTTCAAAACTCCCCACCTATGACCACATGAGGCTTTGAGGAGACATCTAGATACAAGCCAAAACAGTTAAAAAAGCCAGAGGCTGATGTCTGTGGGCAATGACAACAGCAAAAAGTGCGCCTGCTCAGGAAGAATCGATTTTACATGCATGTCAGAGCCACCTCCTTAGCCTGTATTTTGTTCCACTCATGCTTTCAGCTTACTAGCTGATATTCAGGGAGACTCCTCCCACTTAGTTTGCTTGTTATCTTATATGCTGGTTATCTCTGGAAAAGCCTTCACTGTCACATCCAGCAGTGTGTTTAACTAGTTTCTAGGCATCTCTTGATCCAGTCAAGTTGACAACCGAGATTCACCATCAAACAGTCAAACCACAGATACTAGAGCTAAGCTAAGCAGGAAAAATATAAATGTAACCTAAGCAGCCATCTGTCTGGGTAGGGATTGGGAAAATGCACATTACAACAAAAAATGAAGCACCCCCTCTCCAGAGGGCCCCAATGCAGAGGTAGAGAGAAGAGCCTACCCATCTACTATGGGGGAGGTAGGTCCACCCCTGCCAGAGGCAACTTGGCAGTGACCATTTAGGATCCACATGTGAAGTTGCAGTAATTCATTCACACACATGCACACTAGCGGGCTCACCCAGGAACCTGTACGCTGGCCCCAACATCCACCAGAGCTGAAAGGCTCTATTGAGAAAAATTGATTCATCTTCCACTGTCTCAGAGCCCTGTGCTGAGCACAGAGGAGGGACAGGCTTACAGGGCAAGGCTGAGCTGAAGGGAAGGAGGGAAGAGTAGGCCTCAGATCCACAGGATGGCTTGTCTCACTGGAAGGGCAGAACCCCCAAGGTCTACCCCTGAGAAAGGCCACTGACAGATGGGGCAACAAGGCTAGTGAAAGGTCGATTCTTGGGGCAGCTTGATGAGGATGTATTCACCTGGTTCCTGTGCCCCACACCCCTATTCACTATGACCCACTGCCAAGATAGGCTCTGCAGACTCCCAGTCCTGAGGTGCTCTGTCTTTCCCCTGTCTGGCAGAGGTATGAATTCTTTCAGGCTGCTGCAATGGAGAACCACAAATAGAGTGGCTCAATCAGCAGAAAATTATTGTCTCACAGTTTTGGGAGGTGAAGTCTGAGATCAAGATGTCAATTAGGTTGCTTTCTTCTGAGAACTCAGGGAGAATCTGTTCCAGGCCTGATATCTAGGGTCTGTTATTGAGTTTTCTGTTACTATAACAAAATACTTGAGATAATCAACTTAATAAAGGAGGTTTATTTTGGTTTATCACAAGTGTATCACAGCTTCAGACATTTCCATCCATAGTTGCTTGGCCTTATTGCCTGGAGCCTGTGTTGGCACAATACACAGCATGTGGCAAAGGAGGCCTCTGTGTCATGGCAGTTGCCATGCAGTGGAAAGCAGTAAGGAGCCAAGTTCCGATATCTCCTTGAAGGCACTCCTGATGACCTAACTTCCTCCCACAGGGCTCCACATCTTAAAGATTCCATCCCCTCTCCAGAGCCAGAGGCTCACAACTAAACTGTACTCACATGAGGACTGGGCTCATATGAGACTTGATGAGACATTCAAGATCCAGGCCATACGTGGTGATTTACTGGCCTTCTTTGTCATTCTTTGGCTCACAAAGTGTCACCCCAATCTCTATCTTCATGTCCACTTGGTATTTCCCTGTAGGGTCTTTGCATGGGTTTCTTTCATAAGGATAGCAGTCATGTTAGGTTAGGGGCCTTCCCACTCCACTGCGACTTTGCCTTAATTTGTTCCATCTACAACAATCCTCTTTCCAAACAAAGTCACATTTTGCAGTCTGGGTGTTAAGACTTCAACATACACATTTGTTGGGGACTCTTTTGATGTGTTTTCTTCTTTGGAGCCCCCTGCAAGCCCACATCTCACTCTAACCAGTGGCCACATCCCACTTCCCTGGTAACATTGAGTAACTCCATGTTCTTCTCCCTGCTGCCCGCCCTGTCCCTCTGGGCCTGCTGAGTGTGTGGAGTTAGGCATGCCTGCACCAGCTCCAGCCCAGCCCTGGCATCCCTTGAGATTCCTTATGGTGCCATCCTGCCTACTGGCCTTTGCACACACCTTCCCCACAGCTAAGAAGTTGCCTTCCTAGAAAACATTCTCTGGCATTGGTGGTAACAATCATAGCCAGTGCGGGGCTCATCTGTTTGCCTGGCACTCACCTAGAGAGGTGTTACTGTGACTCCACTGCACAGGTACCAGGGCAGGCAGGACCACACAGCATTCAGACCTGGCCAGTGTATCTGCTGGCCCTCAGGTCTGTGCTCACAGAATCCTGAGTATGAGACACATGTGCCATCTGTGCCCCAAGGTGGTACTGATGCTGGGCACCAATGTTTCATGCATGTAAATCCCATCAGGGCTCCCACATCTCTTCTCCTCCCATGGACTGACCTCATCGGAAACTAACCAGTGCCCCAAGTCATTGTGTCCAGTTAGAGAAAGAGCTACTGTTGGACTCATTCACACTCCTTCATCAGGGATAGAAAAGGCAGGAAGACCTATCTCCGACAGGCCTGTTGGTGCCTTGTCAGGAGCCTGGCTTTGACAGCAAAGGCCAGGCCCTGGGAGAAGAGAAAGAAGGTAAGTGTTTTTTTGGGCACCTGGCCTGAGGAGAGGAACAAAGGCCTGCTTCTTTCATATGGCAGGGTCTGTGGCATTGTCATTCCCTGGAACTATCCCCTGATGATGCTGTCCTGGAAGACAGCTGCCTGTCTAGCTGCTGGCAACACTGTGGTGATCAAGCCTGCCCAGGTGAGTAGGGGTCAGCCCAGGGCAGGGCCTGTGGGCATTCTCTGTGCAGGGAAGCAGGGTGGGGTGGGATTTGTGGCCCCTCCAGCCCTTCCCGGGGAGGCTACCCTATGGTGGGAGAGTAGAAGTGGGATTTCAGTGGTCAATCATGCAGACCATGGGTGAAAACGTCCCCTGTAGCCTGTTTCCTCATCTGTTGCTGATTAACCTTCCCTCCACTGCTTGCCTCCCAGGATGGTAGGAGAAACTGAAGGGAAGATGTGCTATATATAGTAGACAGGGTGCCCAGGAGACCACTCACTCTCCAGTTTCTGTGAAGCACTCTGGCCCAAGGGTATTAACAAAAATCAATAACGATAGGTGACATTTCCAGCACTATAATACATATAACAAATTATCTAACAATTTCCATACCTTGGCTTATTTAAGCATTGCAATAAACCCCCAAGAAGACCTTACTTAACTGCTTCATTGTGGTGGGCACGACACTGACAAATTAAGGTCATTGTGTCCAGCAGGAGTGTTCTCACTTGCCCATTGGCCTCAGGTACCCTCAACCCTGGGAAGAGGAGAGAAGCCTCTGACAAGGTCTGAGCCCTCCTGAGCTGACTCCCATGGATTCAGCCCTCAGCAGTGGCCTTGTGGGGAACGGGGAGTGACCTAACCTTGACCAGGAAAGATACCTGGGCCAGAAATGTACAGAAGCCAGAAGAAGAATGATTGTCGGGGCACAGGGCAGGGGTTGAAGGGCCAGAAAATGACCTCCTTTTTAGTCTGAAGAAGTGAAACAGTATCGGGGACCCGGCCTAGATCCCCAATCTTCTGAACAAGTGTACTGTACGGCGAGGGCTTAAATAAATGAGACAAGTTGTATGATTTTAGGGCTCCAGGAGGATCAAAGCCCCTGCAGAGTTCTTGACTCTGCAGCTATCATGAGGGCTAAGACAAAGAGTTTCTCTGGATCACCCGTATATATTTTCAAATAGACAAAGAGAGGGGATACTGAGGGAGGTGCTGAGGGTGGTGGTGCTGGAACAGGACTTGGGAGTCACTTCAAGGGCATCTCCAAGGAAGAAGGAATGCCAGGAATGGAGAACTATGTTATCTCCAAAATGGCCTTTGTGATGGGACTGTGATGCCCATCTTGCAGGGCAGTCTCTATTAACATAATTGATTATGGAGCCAATGTGTCCTCAGCTGTGACCTTTTTTACCTTGCCTTTTGAGGTATCTCTGACCTCACTGGCCACTACAGGCCTCGGTCAGGACCAGTGATTCATAGAATTTCCCTACTATGAATCAGCTCCCATCGCCAGGCAAGGGGCCTAGGCCTAGGACAGGCTCGCAGATAAATAAAATGCCAATTAGTAAATTTTAAATCCTGCTCAGAACTGCTTCATAGGGGTCTCCAACAGAACAGTAATCAAAGTTGCAGAGATTCAGGGACAGTCGGGTGCACTGGAACTTCAAGAGGGCACCTGGTGCCAAGGCAGTACCCACCTCACTCGGTGCTCTTGTCTCTGTCCTAATGCTGGTAATTCTCAGAGGGAGAGGCTGGTTTTACTAAGAGTTCAAGAACAACTGCACCCCAAAGTATGAGCTGGAGCCCTCTGAGGCTGGAGCCCTGCTACGAAGAGCAGCTAGGACAGCCCTTCCTCCCAGTTGGAGCTGTGAAGGAAGCTAAGTGGGTTGGCAATGCCTTCCTGATGCCCCAATCCATTTCTGCTGTCTCCTTGCTTCCAGGTGGAGCTGCAGAGAGAGGAAGGCAGAGCCTGCTTCCATATTCCTCTTCACTCATACTTCTCTTTGTCCCTTCTCAGGTGACACCACTCACAGCCTTGAAGTTTGCAGAGCTGACACTGAAGGCTGGCATTCCCAAGGGTGTGGTCAACATTCTCCCAGGATCTGGTGAGAGCTATAGCCGGGCGCAGGGCTGAGGCTCCAGTGAGCCTGGCAGGGCCTGCTGGTTAATGTGGGCTCCAGAGCAGCTTGGTGGATGCCCAACCTGTAGTGCAGGGGTCTTCACCCTGGGGGAGAAATGTGCACCTGGGAGGACTTCTGCTTTCAGATGCCTCTCCTGAATGTTTTCATTTTTTATGTCCATATGCCCAATAAATTACATGACTTAAGAATTATCTACCCTTAGAAGTATGAGATAATTTATCTATAGAACAGTTTAGGCTTTGAATGTTTGGGGAGGTAACGGCTTCTTTAGTTTCTTCCGTGTTCAGTGTTCTAATTTATTAGAAAAGTTGTCTTCCTTGTGCAGATTTTAAATCTCGTGGAACAAGAGTTGTACATAATAATCTTATCATTCTCATTTCTTTCTTTCTCTTGTTGATTATTGTAATGGCCTCTTTATATTTTTCCTTTTTGCACTCTCAAAATTTATATAGAAAAGTTGTTGCTTGTTTGTCCTCATGCCCTAGCTATCAAAAAAATGCTTATGCATCTCTTTACTCTGCTCCTTTGTTAGTCTTTTTAGTTTTATTGCTTTTATCTTTATTATTCCTTTCTGTGTTTTCCTGAGTGTATTTTTTTATTTATTTAAGAGAAAATGGACACGCGAAAGAGAAACAAAAAGCAAAAGAGACAAACAAACGACAACAACAAATCTGATATGATAATATTATAGGTTTACAAAATAAGACGGTTGGAATTTGACAGTAGTTGTAATATTGTATATCATTACCTTCAAAGGGGTTGTTCAAGCCGGGCATGGTGGCACACGCCTTTAATCCCAGCACTCGGGAGGCTGAGGTAGGAGGAGCGTTGTGAGTTCGAGGCCGGCTTGGGCTACAACACAAGTGCAAGGCCGGCCTGAGCTACACAGTGCGACCCTGCCTCAAAAAAAAAAAAAAACAAACAAAACAAAACAAAAAAAAAAAACAAAAGGGTTGTTCAGATTAACAGATATAGACATGTAAAATTGATCTAATCATATGAGTATTAACTACTCTTTTTCAATAGCTAATGCATTTAGTAATATAATCGTTTAACTATCTTATGTATACCTATTTATAAATATATGTCTTTTTCCTTTTCCCTTCCTTCCTTCCTCCTTTCCCCTTAGAATACCCCTTGTTGTCTTTAAAATAACTGCCCATATCATCAGACCTAATATAATCAAACAAAATAGTTCAGAATAAAGCCAATAAAAAATAAAACAATGGTCACAGAAAAGAGAAACAAAAAGCTAAAGGGACCAACAAACTACAACAAGGAATCCAATACTGTAACATTATAGGTTTACAAAATGAGATGATTGGAGTTTGACAGTGATTGTAACATTGTATATCATTACCTTCAATGGGGTTGCTCAGATTGACAGATATAGACATGTAAAATTGATCTAATCATATGAGTATCAACTGTTCTCTCTCAATAGTTAATGAATTTAGCCGGGCGTGATGGCGCACGCCTTTAATCCCAGCACTTGGGAGGCTGAGGTAGGAGGAGCGTTGTGAGTTCGAGGCCAGTTTGGGCTACAAGAGCACAAGGCCAGCCTGAGCTACATAGTGCGACCCTGCCTCAAAAAAATCTAGGGCTGGGAGTTCGACTCAGTGGCTTAAGCGCCTGCCCTGGCAGGTGTGAGGCTGTGAGTTCGATCCCAAAAAAATAGTTAATGCATTTAGTAGTATAGTCATTTCGACATCTTATGTATACCCACATATAAATCTATGTCTTTTCCTTTTCCCTTCCTGAGTGTATTTTTTAACTTTGTGAGCTGACTCTTTATTTTATTGATTCTTATTGTTACAGTTTCAATGAAAAAAACATTAAAGAGAATTTTGGCGACACTTCATACCTATTGATCAACACTTTTGTTATAAATGCCCCTCTATTTCTGACATTTGATAGTTTTTGTCTTAAGGTCTAATTTGCCCAATATTAGCTTCTGAATGTCCATCTAAGCTTTCATATGGTTGCTCTTTGCATATTTCTTTTCTGTTCTTTTATTCTCAGTATGTTCATAACCTTTAAATCTTAGCTGTGCTGCCATTAGGCAGCATATTGCTGGATATGGTTTTTTAATCCAGTCTGACAATCTCTGCCTTTTGACTGGCTAGTTTAATTCATTTACATGTAATATTATTGTTATAGTTGGATTTGCCCATTTTTGTTTTCTGAGTCTCTTATCTTTTCCCTTATTGTTTTTCTTTTACTGCTTTCCTTGGCATTAGCTTGATATTTTGTGTGCTAACATTTTAATTATTAATATTTTTCATTATATATTTTTAGTTATTTTCTAAGTGGTTGTTCTAGGATTTGCCATCTACCATTTAACTTATCAAAATCTACTTCAGATTTATACTAACTTAATTCCGGAAAAATACAGAAATGGTACCTCCACAAAACTCTTATCGCTTCTTCTTTTTGTGTTATTACTACATTTTCCGTTTATGTAATATTTATATATGTTACAAACCAAGCAACACATAGCTACAAATGTTATTTTATATAATTTTATATGTACTAAAGAAGATTTAAAAAGAAAAGAAATATATACTTTAAAAATTTGTTTTATTAACATTATTTATCATTTCTAGTTCCTGTCATTTGGTCCTATAGATTTGAGTTACTATCTGTTGTCATTTCCTTGCCCTACTTCGTTTGTGCTCCCACCTACCTTCTTTCTGTTAATGACTAACATGTTCGTCATAGATGTGACAGTATAATTATATACATACTGTTTTATACATTTGCATTTTATAGCAGTTAAGAAAAGTGAAGTGTGCTATTTTACTATTTTTCTAATTACATAATTACCTTTACTGTGCTTTTTATGTGAATTCTGATTATAGTCTATGATCACTTACTTTCCATTTAAAGAGGTCTCTTTACTAATTCTTGTGAGTTGAGACTCAGTATTTGCTTGTGTGGCAATGTCCTTATTGTATCTATTTTTTAAAAAAACACTAAAGAGTTTTACTAGAGATGAGTTTCATGGCTGACAGTTTTGTTCTTTCAGCATTTTGAACCTATCAATGTATTGCCTCTGGCCTCTTTGTTTTCTAGTGAGAAATCTGCTATTAATTTGATTGGGGTTTCTGTGTATGTGGCAAGTCACTTTTCTTTTGCTACACTCAAGCTTTGTCTTTCCGCATTTTTACTACCGTATGTCTGGTTGTGGATCTTTTTGTGTTATCTTACTTGGAATTCATTGAGTTTCTTGGATATACAAATTAGAGCCTACCTGGAGAGTACGAGGTTGTGAGTTCAATCCCCGGTATCAAAAAGAACAAACAAACAAAAAAAGAAATGTAAAAAGTGGATATGCAAAAAAAAAAAAATGGACATGCAAACTAATATTTATTATCAAATTTGGTATGTTTTCAGGCAGATTTATTCTAATTTTTTCTGCTTTATGTCCCCCCTCCTCTTCTTTTGTTATTCCCATTATGCGTACGTTGGTGCAATTAATGGTGTCCTACTTTTCTCAGAGGCTGTACTCAATTTTTTTTGCTATTTGTTTTTTCTTGTCTATTTTTGATACTTTTTTTATTTAAGAGAAAAAAAGACATAAGAAAGACAAAAAGCAAAAGAGACAAACAAACGACTAGAGTAAATGCACAACAGTGACATAGGTTTACAAAACAGGATGATAGAAACTTGACAATGGTTGCAATATTGCATATCGTTACCTTCAAAATGGTTGTTTACATTAACAGATATAGACATGTAAAATTGATCCAATCATATGAGTATTAACCATTTTGATATTTTTTGTGTCTCTCAATCTGTCTTCAAGTTCTCTAATTGTTTGTTCTGTCAGTTTATATCTTCTGCTAAACCCTTTATTTTTCAGACCAGTTATTGCACTTTTTAATTCCAAAATTTCTATCTGGCTATTTTAAAAATCCATCTCTTTATTGGTGCTATCTATTTGATGGTACATTGTCATCATAGCTTCCTTTAAATAGGGTTTCCTTTAATTCTTTGAACATTTTTATAATAGCTGCTTAAAGTCTTTATCTGTTAAATACAACATCTGGGCCCACTGTCAGGCAGGTTATATTATGTTGCCTATTTTTTTTTTCCTTTAATGTTTATTTTCATGCCTTGTACTTCTTTTTTAAAAACTGGGTAACTTAGGCAATGTATGGCAGTAAATCTGATTACTGATTTCCTTTCTTCTTTTCCAAGCTTATTTTGTTACTGCATTTACTTTTTATTTTTTTAGTGACTTGGTTAGACATTTTAGTAACATTTATTCCCCCTGCAATGTGTCGCTTCTTATTCCGCTCCTCAGAGGGCCAATCCTTGGGCATATACACAGTCACCCTAGGATGGCAGCAGTTTTAGCAGGACTCTGACTGTTTGCCCTGGTTTCTGTTCAACTGTCTGCCGACTTCACTTACCATTTGCAGTAATTGTGAGCTGGTTGCTCTCTTATCTCCAACAATACCCTGCACCATAAATTACTGTACAATTTGAGCCTCTTTTTAAGGTGTAGGCTTGATGTCAACCTTTGAGGTTGGTTCTTCTTCTCTGTAATAAACTGTCTGACCTACAATTCATCTTAGCTATTCTGATAGAGCTATAAGCTTCCTTTTAATTTCTCACCCCAAATCTCCATTGTTTTGGAGAGTGCCCTTAAGATTGAACTACCCAAATATTTAAAATAAAGTCAGTTCCTTTGAGGAGTGTTTGAGTACTCTGTATTCTTAGGAACAGCTTTTCTTTCCCTCTATGAGGAAGTTGTGGCTCAGCAGATGAGGTCTTAATTTTCTCAGCCTTCCATATGTGGTGCAGAGCCTTCACCTTACAAGTGGGACCTTGGGAAAAAAAAGGAGCTACCGACACCTCAGCCATATTCACCAAGAATTTGGTTTTTGCAACACAGGATTGGAGGAGATAAGAAATACTAGTGGCATGCCCCTCCTGGCGAGATACCATAGCCGTTAACTGGTGACTGTGGCTGAGAGGAGTGGGTGCTCTGCCTCCTGGCCATGCCGGGCTGGAGTAGAGCATCCATCAGGTGGGAGGAGCAGGGGAAAGTGGACAGAGCAGGTAAACAGTGGCTCTGGAGCCACCGATTCTCACTGTTTTTACTGAGGTGTAATAGATTTCCTTGAATAAATGTTTTTTTTTCATTTGCTGTGTTCTCTTAGGGAAACTTTATTTGGAGAATTTAGGAGTCATTTTTAAATACTTTTCAGCAGTATAGTTACTTCCCTAAGAAATCCACAGGATTTCTCAAAGTAGCGTCACAGAAGTATACTTCCACATTCATACTTTTTGAACATACTATTTGCTTGTTTGTTTGTTTGTTTTTGTCTTTTTGAGACAGGGTTCACTATACATAGTGAAAATACAGTTCAGGCTGGGCTTGAACTCACTTTGTAGCCCAGGCTGGCCTCAAACTCTTAGTGATCCTCCTGCCTCAGCCTCCCAACTGCTGGAATTATAGATGTGCAGCACCATGCCCAGTGAACATACTGATTTTTATTCTTAAGTAATACATGATTGTAGTTTTGATTTGTTCACTGACCTCATAAGTAAAAATAATTTTTTAGAAAATTTCCCAAACTATTTTCTTAAAATTTTATTTTTAAATGTTTAAGCTTATTATGTCTTGATCATGGAATATAGTCTATATATCAGCTTGATAGAGTTGCTGTAACAAAGTACAACAAACTGACATAAACAACAACAATTTATTGTTTTGAAGTTCTGGGGTCCAAGGTCAGAAATTAAACCATTGCCAGACCATGTCCCAGGCTGTGTTCCTTCTAATGGTTCTAGGAAAAAAGGTCTTCCCAGCATATAGAATTATTACCTTATCTGTGACTTCATTTATACATGGCATTTCCAAATTCTCCTTTTTTGTAGGATGCCAGTCATATTGGATTAGAGCCTACTCTAATGACTTCGTCTTTTTTTTTTTTTTTTTTTTTTTGCGGCACCGGGAATTGAACTCTCAACCTTGTGCCTGCCTGACAGGCACGTAAGCTGCTGAGCCAAACTCCCGGCCCTGGTTTTTTGAGGCAGGGTCACACTGTGTCGCTCAGGCTGGCCTTGTGCTCGCGTTGTAGCCCAAGCTGGCCTCGAACTCACAACACTCCGCATACCTCAGCCTCCCGAGTGCTGGGATTAAAGGCATGCACCACCATGCCCGGCTCATGACTTCATCTTTTTAAATATTTGTTTGTTTGCCCTTCTAAGTATTGGACCCACTGAACTACCTGCCCAATCTTTTTTAAATTTTACTTTGAGACAGGTTCTCACTAAATTTCTCAGGCTGGATTTGGACTTGCAATACTCTTGCCTTAGCCTCCTGAGTAGCTGGGATTATAGGTGTGTGCCACTACACCCAGCTCAAATGATCTCATTTGTTTCCAATTTTTTTACACATTTGCAGTATATAATGATCACATTCCTCGTGGGAAATTGGTGCATGTACATAACATATCTTAATTCTTTTTTCATCCCCTTTCTCTCCATTCTTCCCCTTCATTGCATCTCTTGGTCCCCTATATTAACAATTATATCTAAAATGATTTTCCTCTCAAATATGGCCACATTCTGGTGTTTAGGGGTTAGGATATCAAGATACAAATTTTGAGAGGATATGATCCAATTCATCACAGTCTGTAAAAAAAAAAATCTGCTTTCTGCCTGGGGGCAATAGCATATGCCTGTAACTCCAACTACTCAGGAAGCTGAGTCAGGAGGACCACAAGTTCAAGGCCAGCCTGGAAAATTTAGGAAGACCTTGTACCTTACTGGTAGGGCGCCCTTGGATTTGAAACCTAATACCACACCAAAAAAAATATGCTTTCTAAAATGGAGAGTTATGTATACAGAGTCTACCCCAAAAATATATACATCAGGAGAAGAAAAATGTATATAAATATTTTAATACTAAATTTATCAATACATCATGAGATTAATACAAGTTGCTTTTGGGCTCTAAAATTACAAGAGGTGCTCAAAGTGGACATTTATTAGTATATACAAAATTTTTTGGTGGACTCTGTCCATATACCTTTCATAAATTTTTCTTGAAAAACCTAAAATAATACTATTACTGTTGCTGTTGCTGTTGGGAAGAAACTTTAAAGTCCCAGATACCTGCTGCCTCCCAGATCACCCAGTACCAACTTTCCACACTAGATTGGTACATTTTCTACAGACTGTGCACCTGCGCTGACAAATCATTATCCAACATCCATGGTTTACATGAGAATTCACTCTTGTTGCTATACATACTATGGAATTGGACAAATATATAATGACATGTTTCCACCGTTATAGAATCAGGCAGTATTTTCACCACTGTAATTGTTCTTTATCCCTTCTGCCTACTAACCTCTGGAAACCACTTATCCTTTTACTGTCTCCATAGTTTTGCCCTTTTCAGAGGGTTATATAGTTGGAATCACACAATGTATGTAGCTTTTTCAGATTGACTTCTTTCTCTTTGCCATATACATTTAAGTTTCCTCCATGTCATTTCATGGCTTAATGACTCATTTACTTTTAGTGCTGAAAAATAATCCACTGATTGGATATGTCAGAGTTTATCCATTCACTGATTGGATATCCATCCACTGATTGGATATGCCAAAGTTTATCCATTCACTTATCGATGGACATCTTGGTTGCTTACAAGTTTTGGTAATTATGAATAAGCTGCCATAAGCAATGTGAAGATTTCTGTATAAACGTAAGTTTTCAACTCACTGGAATAAATCCAAGAAACACATTTGCTTAATATATAGTGTAAGTATTAGTTTTATTTAAAAAAATTGCCTAATTGTCTTCCAAAATGGCTGCATCATTTTTGCACTTCCACCAACAATAACCATAAGTTCCTGTTGCTCCACATCCTTGTCAGCACTTGTTGTTATCAGTGTTCTATATTTTGGCCATTCTAGTAAGTCTGAAGTATTATCTCACTGTTGTTTTAGATTGCATTTCCCTAATGACGAATGATACTGAGCATTCTTCATATGCTTACTTGCTTCTTTGGTGAGGTGTCTATTCATATCTTTTGCCTTATTTTTGTTTTCCTATTGCTGAGTTTTAAGAGATCTTTGTACGTCTTGGACAGCAGTCCTTTATAAGTATTTATATCTTTACAAGTATTTTCTCCCACAAACAGTGGTATAATAGGAATGGAAGATTAGAACTAGTAACAAAATAATTTGTAGAACATTAACTTGATATAATGGGAGGATGCAAGTGTCTCACTCCAGACATACCAAACCAGAAAATAATCTTGCAGCTACACCTGAGCATATGAGTTTTATAAGTCTGCAGGCAGAGGAGCAGTGGAAATGAGGGACTGGGTGGGTGGTTGGGCCCCAGGGTGATTCACAGGATGGGGAAGGAAAGTGTCAAGAATGACTTCCAGGTTCTTGTCTTAAACAAACTGGATGCAGGGAGAGGTTGTTTACTGGAATGGAGAGCCCTGGAGGGGAAACAGGGCTAAGAGAAGATTAAGAGTTCAATTTCAAACATGTTGAATTTGAGAGCCTATAAGCCATCCAAGTGCAGGTGCCGAGTGGGCAGAGGATGATAAATAGATCTGGATTCTAGAGGAGCTTGGTCAGAGATATAGATTTAGGAGATGACATACCTGAAGATGACATTTGAAGACCTGCCTGAGATCAGCTGAGGAAGTCCTCTAAACTGAGGAGAGGAGATGAGTGCCCAGAATGGAGCCAGGGGTACAGGGTATTTTAAGGTTAAGTGACCACAGGAGATGGAAAAAGAACAGTTGGGGAAGAAGCAAACTAGGAGAGCAAGAGTCAGAAGGCTAGTAAGGAAGGAGCCTTAAGAGGGGAGAGTTTATGTTAAGTCTGGAGGAGGTGATGTCAGAGAAGCCCACCCTGAAGTCTTACTGAATCAGAGACCTGAGAAGTGCAAAGGAATTGGCCACCCTGAGGGCAGGGTGAAGGTTCTGGAATGGAATGGGAGGGCACTAGGGTATGGAACAGGAGTTGGAGCATTCCAAGCAGGAGGAGTAGCATGTATCAAGGCTCTCCATGGCCAGCTGCACCCAGAGCCTGGGCCTTTTGGAATCTGTAATGCTCAGGACGCCACATTCCCCTTGAACTCAACTAGACATCCTTGAAAGTCTGCTAGACCCCCTGAAGAGCCAGTGCGCTGAGCATTTTTCAGATATTTACTTGCCATCTGCAAATCTTCTTTGGTGTGGTCTGTTCAACCTGTAGGGTGTCTCTAATAGGTAGAGCCACATGGTAGGTGTATTGGTTTGGAAGGGCTGCCATGCAAAGTACCACAGATGGGACTTAAGCATAAGAAAAGGTTTTTGTTATAGTCCAGGAGGTTGGAAGTCCAAGGTGTTGGCAGAGTTGCTTTTTTCTAAGGCTTATTTCCTTGGCTTGTACATACTGTCTTCTCCTTGTGTCCTCACATGGTCATCCCTCTGTTTACATCAGCATCCTAGTCTCTTCTTCTTTTAAGTACACGAGTTATACTAGGAAGGTGTACTCTAATGAGCTCATTTTAACATTATGCATTTAAAGACTCTGTCTTCAAATACAGTCATGGTCTGAAGTACTGGAGGGTCCAGACTTCAAAATTTTAATTTGAGAGGACACAGTTCACCCTTAAAAGGGGCCAAGGCCCAGTGGATTCCAGGTACCAGGGACACTAAACATGCAAGAAGCACAGTGGAGAGCTCTAGCCTTCGGTGTGAACATATGAGGCACTGATAGCAGGGCTTGTGTATTCTCCTGAAACCACTAAGGGCACCCACTCCCACCTGCAGGCTCGCTGGTCGGCCAGAGACTCTCGGACCATCCTGATGTGAGGAAAATTGGGTTCACAGGCTCCACAGAGGTGGGAAAGCACATAATGAAGAGGTAAGTGGATGGGGTAGGAAGAGGGAAAGACCGTACTGGCCAGTGTCTGGACACAGATCATGCTATCACGTGAGATAGATCCAGCTTCTCAAACTTCAGTGTGCACAGTTATCCATGGTGGCCATGTTCAATTCAAATGCTGACTCAGTGTGTCTGTTTTCCTCAGGCCCTTAGGGCTGCACTGAAACCCCCGCACAGCTGTTGTGTACTTAAAGTGGGGCCCTTCTGAATGGAGATGTGCTATGGGTGTAAAATGCATACTAATTTCAAAAACTCAGCACACACAGAAAGGTAAAATATTCATAATTTCTTGCACTGGTCACAAGTTGAAATGGCAGTATTTTTGATCAGTCACATTAAATAAAATCTATTATTGCAAGTTGGCCATCTATCTATACCTGCAGGTTCCACATCCACAGATTCAAACAACTACAGATTGGGAACATTCCAGGAAAAAAAGTATTAAACACTTACAGCTTCCTTTCTTGTTATTAGTCCCTAAACAATACAGTATAAAAGGTTTTTGCATAACATGTACATTGTACCACCATATGTGACTACTTGACCGCTTTGAAACTCATTGAATTTGGTACTCAGAACATTTTGATGTAAAAATTTTGTCCCAGTACTTGTGATCATTTGCTTGACAATTTACTCTTAAACTGAAACTTAGTATCAGTGGCTCATAACTTGCAACCCTTTCCAAGCAAAATAATTTGTTTGATGCTTGTCATTTTTAGTACTTATTGCACCTCCCAGAACCAGTTAACAATGAGTATCAGGGGTACCACTGTATTAGTTACTATAAGTAAACGAGAGATGATTACAAGTATATGGGAGGATATACACTGACCATATGCAAGTACAGTACTATGCCGTTTTATTTAAGAGACTTCAGCTTCCAAGGATTTTGATATCCACAGGGTTCCCAAAGATTCCAAGTGACAACTGTATTTGGATTAAATTTATGTGGTTTCTTTTCCATTTTCTTTCAATGAGGCTACCAATAAAAATTTTCCATTACACACATGTGTAGTATTTGAGGCTTTTACTGTATGTCCAACGACAGAACCCATCTAGAACATCCATTTAACTCTCATCCCTTAGACTTCAGCCTCAGACTGACTGGGGACTGTTTATTCCTGGGTCTGCTACTAATTCATATGACCTGGGCCCAGGTCTCAGTTTCCCCACAAGCTTCATGAAGATCATTTCGAGGCTCAGGGGTTCTGATCTATACTTTTGATGAGCTTGGAGAGTTAGGCAGGCCTGCACCACAGTGAGGCTGCTGCAGCCCTAGAAAATGCACATTCCATCTCCATCCTCACCCTTGTTCCACTGCAATTGTTAATTCTTATTTGTTCCACTGTTAATTTCTATTTGTTTTTCTTTTTCTTTTTTGGTACCGGGAATCGAGCTCACAACCTTGTGCCTGCCAGGCAGGCATTTATGCCACTGAGCTAAATCCCCAGTGCATGCAACTTAATTTCTAAGGCTGAGTTTGAGCATCTTTTCTGCACTTGGAGTGATGGATGCAAACAAGAGAGCTCAGAGCTGCACTGAGCACGCTAGTCTGCAGGCTCTCTGACACCTTTCAAGGGCGCATGACTGCTTGTCTCTGTTTCTGCTTTAAGAGTCACCTAAAGGTCACCATGTGACATTCTAGGGCAGTCCAGCTCCTGTGTGACAATTCCATAGGGAGAAGGACTGCTCTTGTGTTAAGACCGTCTCATACTATCTCCCAAAGCAGAATGTTCTTTCTCTCTGGGACCCTTCAGCAGCCCTGTTCTGCTCCCCACAGGGTTCTTGTGCCCTGAAAGGTGGGGTTGCAGTCCCTGAGCCCACCCACACCCCCCATAGATTCACCTGCTGCAGCCTAGCTCCCATTCTAGTGCAAAACACAGTGACCTCATTCAACCCCCTTTGCTTCAGGAGCCACCACAAATGTGAGCCCTCAGGGTCAGGAAAGGCTGATGTCACGGGCTGTGCAAGCTCCAGGAGGGAGTTGCTCCAGTTCATTTTGAGCATTCTCCAACAGGACAGGCCTGCTGCAGAGCAAGCCTCAGGTTGCTGTGGGACAGAGGGCTGACAGACAGATGAACGGGTGTGGAGAGGGGCAGTAACCCATGCGGGTGTCGTGAGAACCACATGAGCACACACCTGCCATGGTGAGGCTTGTGTTCTAGCTGGCGGGGTCAGGCATAAATACATAGTGAAGCAAAGAGGAGCTGGTAGATGCACAAGAAGGTCAGGTGTTTTTATAGGAAGCAATCACAAAGGCGCCCCAAGAAGAAAACACCACAGCAGGAGTCTGAAGAAAGTGAGAAATCCAAGGTGCAAGCATCTTAAGGAAGGATAGTCCATAAGATAGGGACAGGGACAGTGAGAGCTAGCTAGCATCATCACTAGTTGTCGGTGGAATAGGAAAGTGGCTGAGGGCGGGGGTGGAGAGAAGTCTTGTCCTCCGATCTTGTTCTTTGTGGCATAGTATGCTTCGTTCCTTTCAGCTGTGCTCTGAGTAATGTGAAGAAGGTTTCCCTGGAGCTGGGTGGGAAGTCACCCCTCATCATCTTTGCTGACTGTGACCTCAACAAGGCTGTGCAGATGGTAAGGGTTGGGCCTCGGGATGGAGTGGGAGTTAGGATGGGACAGACGGAGGGATATGGATAACCAAGGGGTACAAGGACCATGGGAGATGGGAGAACCTTCTCTGACTCTACCAAGTCCCATCATTAGTTTAATCTCAATAGACACAAGCTCATTATGTCGCCATAAACATAGTGCAGCAGGAAGGGGACTTAGGCTTTTTAAAACAAATTTTCCAAGAAGTTTGATAACCATCAAGACCATTGGAAGCAGACGCGTCAGATGAAAACAAGATCCAGGTTCTCTCTCTCCTGGAGGAGGCCTGGCTTCCTTTTCTGTCTGATAAGAAAGAATATGAGGCCCTGAATCTTCGAGCATGACTCTGTTGATGGCGGTGACTGCTCTGCTGGAAGCCATGTGCTCAGACACTTGGCTTCAGCACTGACTTGCTGAATAGCCAAGGGCAAGTTGCTTCCTTCTGCTGGGCTTGTGTGCTCCTACCTGTGCAAGGGGGCCAGGATGCCACCCACTTCCCACTGTTGCTGCAGGGATTGACATCTGCAGGGCTTAGAACAGTGACTGTATGTGGCACCTGCCATGGAAATATGGGGTTTGTGCTTACCATTAATGTTGTCATTTCTGTGCCTTGGTTCCCTTTCCCCTCCCCTCCTGTAAGAACAAACCAGGAAGGCCACTTTCAACCTGGTGCTCAAATATGCACCCCCATAGCCCCTAAGTCTCACTCTGCCCTGGAGGAGAAATGATGCCCCAGCATGATCATAAAAGGTAGTCCAACCTTTTATGATGAGGACTCTGAGGGAGGCTGGGTCCTTGCTCACAGTCCCCCAGTGAAACCATCAGTCCTGGAATCTTTGCCTTAGTGCCAAAGCCAGTGCTATTGGCCCTAAGTAGGCCTGAACCCCATTGATAGGTGACAGTACCAACTTCCAGGGGAGGAGGGCTTGACCCTGGTCTTCCTTCCTCCCCTGGCCTAGCTCAGAGGGCTAACCAGGTTTCCAGAAGCATTTTCTGAGAATGTTTATTCAAAACTCCTGCCAGGAGTCCCCAGGCCCAGCTGCCCTTCCCTGGCCTTACCAAAGCAAAGCTTGTCTTGTCTCTGCTCAGCCCTCAATGCAGTCACCATTCTGTTTCACACACACACTGCCTAGCATCTCTCCAGTCAGTTTCCAGCATGCAAGGAGTCCCAGGTGCACTGAAGTTCATTCTCCCTTGTCCTCTGTTGTCTACAGTGTGGACAGTGACCGCATCCTTTAGCAGTGGGATTGAGGGCCCCATTTTATCTCCTTCTTGTGGCATAGCCTTGCCTTAGTGTCCAACTTCCCATACTGTGACCTCTCGCCTCTCTGAGGATTGAATGAGGTACCCAGGCCAAAGCTACCTGAGCCTGGCCTGCAGGAAGACAGAAGGACACAGGCATACCTTCCCTACCCATGAGATGAGTGACAACTCTGGTAGGGAGCTAGAGCAGGAGCCCTAGAGGGCTTTTAACCCAACGTTTTTGTCCATTCTCTGAAGGGGATGAGCTCTGTCTTCTTCAACAAAGGGGAGAACTGCATTGCCGCAGGGCGTCTCTTCGTAGAGAACTCTATCCATGACCAGTTTGTGCAGAAAGTGGTAAGTCCTGCCCCAAGGTCTCAGAGCTGCCAGTTCAATGGGATCATAGCTTGGGAAGGTGGAGGGGGGTCAGAGGAGGAGAAGTATAGCTGGGTGAAGTTGGCCTGGGTCATTCTCTGATTGGGCACCATCTACCTGGGTCAGGGAACCTGTAAGAGTCCTGAGTCTTCACTAGTTTTTATCAGTTCATCAAGAAACTGGAACCCCTTGGATCAAATTGACATAACCAGAAAGGGCCTGTAGACCAGAGGTGTGGCTCAATGGTAGAGCACTTGCCTAACATACACATGAACCTAGATCCCATTCCTAACATCATTAGAACAAAAGCAAAATAAGGACCTATTTTAGGTGGGCTCCTAGAAGTACAGGAGCTTGCTAAGGATAGACCTTCTCAGGTGAAGCCTGTAAAATAGAAAGGAGGGGTCAGGGACAGAACAGAGCAAGGACATAGCCCCAATCCAGTCCATCTTTGACCTGATCCACCAACAGGAGCCTAGGAGCACAAAGTAGTCCACACAGGAACACCCCTGAAGTCAATCAGCCAGGCTTGGCTCCCTGTGTCAGACTGTCCAAAACCATCAGCAGCTGCCTGTTCACTGCTCAGGAGGCACAAATGCTGAAAACGCTGAACACCATCTCCTGCTGGATTTATCAGCTCAGTTAACCAAAACCAGAAGAACAGAATGGAGGTTTGCCTCTGAACAAATAGGTTTTGAAGCCCCTTAGAAATAGTGTGTGTGTGTGTGTGTGTGTGTGTGTGTGTGCACGCGCGTTTGTGGTGTTGAGATGGAGCCCAGGGCCTCACACATGCTAGGCAAATACTCTACCACTAAACCACACCCCAGCCTGGCTAACTTGACATCCTTACAACACAGAACCAGCAAGCCAAATAACTCTCCCCCTCCCTGCCAACTCTGTTAGAAAAGTTATGGATAAAAATACTACTTGGCACAGCCTGAGCCCCTATTCATCCTTGATCCCGGCAGCAATGATCCAGGTAGCCACTCTGATTGGCTCAGCTGCAGGCAGACCCCTCCCTCAGGTCCTAGAGAACAGAACTGAATCCCAGCATTTATATGCAGAGACTCTAGAAAGACAATCACCAACCTATGACAAACAGTGGTTAGGAAGTCAGGAAAAAAGAGAGGGTTCATATGCTGAGGGTGGGGTGGAACAGCTCTTAGGGAGGAATTCCTAGAGAAGATCTGTGTGTCAGTCAGCTTCCTATCACTATCACAAAATACCTATGATAGACAAAAGCAGGAAGAGTCTATTTTGATAACTATGACAAAATACCTATGACGGAGAATTTAAAAGGAGAAGGAGTCTATTTTGGCTGATGGTTTCAGAAGTATCAGTCCATGGTAACCTGGTTCAGTTGCTTTTGGGTCTGTGGTGGCACAGTGTATCATGGTGTGAGTGTGTGACAGAGGAACTGCTCACCTCTTGGCAGCCGGTAACCAAAGAGAAAATCATGATGGGGTCAATGTCTCAATATCCCCTACAAGGTCACACCCCTAGTGACCTAATACCCTTTCACTAGGCCTCTTCTACTAAAGGTTCCTTCACTTCCCAATGTCATGACCAGTTGAGGATCAGTCTTTGGGGACCAGTCATGTGGGCCTTTAGGGGACACTTAGGTTCCGGACTATAGCAATATGGTACTGGATCTTGAATAACAGTTAAAAGTAGGAAAGGAAGTGAGGAAATGAAAGGACTTTCTAGAAGAGATTGTGACAGCTTGTGGTGTGTTTCAGGGGACCTTCAAACCCAGTTATGAAGCACACTCTGGGAGGGTGAGGCAGGAGGATTACAAATTTAAGCTCAGCCTGTGTAATTTAGCAATTTATTTCAAAATCTAAAACAATTTTTAAAAGGTCTGGGGATGTAGTTCAGTACAAAGCCCCTGGGTTCAATCCCTTATACTGGAAAAAAAAATGGCCCTCAAGACTGAATAGCTGAGAATAATAGCCAATCACTTAACTCACTGTTATGTCTTGTGTTTGGATGTCCCCCCAAAAGCCTTATGCAGTCATAGGTGGCTTTTTCAGAGGTGGCTGAATCTAGAGTGTGTGATTGATTCATGGTACAATGCTAGGATTAAGGGTGGGTGATTACTAAATCAGTCCACTGATTTTCTTGGCACCACCCTAATACTGGTATCCTGGATACAATATAAGGGACATAAAGAGGCTTGTCTTGTCTCTTGCTTGCTTTGCTACCTTCTGCCTGCCATGAACTGTTTCTCCTCTTCAGTGCCTGTCTTCCATGCCACCCTGCCTTGGAGCCAACCAATTGTGGACTGAAAACTCTATAACCTGTGAACTAAATAAAACTTTTCCCATTTAACTTTGGGTGTTGGGTATTTTGACTCAACAACAAGAGAAAAGTAACTAAGATACTATCCTGTGGGTGGCACTTTGGTTTGGGACTAGGTTCATCCAACCTTCTTCATACATCTGCAGTTCATCTCCAGGTTAGCCAGGGCAGTCAGTGACTCAGCTAGAACAACTCTTGTTTGACTGTGTGGTCTTGCATTTTTGTAGTTCGTGCTCAGCTGTTTAGACTGGGCAGTGGTAGGACTCCCAAGAATGAGAGAACTTTAGATATGTCTTGGAACTCACAAAACATTGCTCTTGCCACATTCTATGGGGAAAAATATATCATGACCAGTACAGATTCAAGGAGTGCTGAAGCACCTGGTAGTGAGGGAGCTGGCTATCCTGAGTGAAAAAGTCCTGCCACTCTGAGAAACATAGGAGTAGCTGGGCCATGATACAGACTGGACAATGACTGCAAAGTGATCGTGATGAGGGAGTGGGAGGTCTCCAAGTGGAGTGTGAGTAAGGGGGGCCCACAGAAATGAGATCCAGTCTGAGGGTCTGCAAAGAAGTCATATTCCCAAAGGGTGACCATAGAGACCGGAATTCCAGGAATAATTCTCCAAAGAGTTGCAATCCTATATTACCAAGTATTTTGTTAGTACAATGAAATGCCTGAGACAGCCTACTTTATAAGAGAAAAAAGAGGCTTATTTTAGTTAACATTCTAGAAGTATGAGATTCAAACTACATGGCACAAACTCTCACCAGGACCTCCCTGGGCTGTGTCATACAATGGCAGGAGTGTATGTATATCTCCGTGTATCTCTGTCAGTGTGTGGGCCTGATATCTCCCTTTTCATGGAAAGCCACCAAAATTCAATCATAAACGTTCCACCCTGTTGACCTAATGGAATCAATTCCCAAAAGCCTCACCTCTAAACACAGTACTCAAGGCCTGGGAGTTTGGCTCAGTGGCTTAAGTGCCTGTCTGGCAGGCGTGAGGCTGTGAGTGCGATCCCCGGTGCTGCAAAAATAAATAAATAAATAAACAGTACTCAGAATAAGTTCTCACCTTCTTCATTACCATTTAATATAAGATTCTAAGAAACTAAAATTCTGCATGAATTTGGGGTGGGCAAGCAAGCTATATTCAAACCATAATGCATCCCATATATAGAAAATGAGAGCAGCATCCAGGACATCCAGCAGGGCTATTCTTTTTATCAGAAGAGACTGATGAACAGTTTTGGTCACCAGGCCAGGAACAGAGAACAGGAAATAAAGGGGTGGAGAGTTGGTGGCAGGATGAAGACCGCTTCCAGGACAGTTAGAGTCGCGAAGGGAAGAGTGGCCCTGGTTGCTTGAGCTTGGCCTGCATCTGATTAGGGCCTGCTGTGGGTGCAGAGTAAGGGGCTGAAGTGGACTTGACTTTGTAGGAAAAGGGAAAGAGGGACAGGAAGAAGAATAGGGAAAGGGAAAGGAGAGAGGGAAAAGGAAAAGGAAAAAGAAGAGTTAGAGGAGGAGGTCAGTCCATTCTGACCATGATGGACTGAGTAAGGGCAATGACTTTGATTTTAGGAGCCCTAGAAAAGGGAGAGAAATGGGAGAAGAGAACTCCAGCCTGGAGCTGACTGAGGATTGTGCTCACCAGAGTTCTTCCTCTGAACACCTCATCCCACATCCTGGTTCATTGTCTGACTCTCCACCTCGCCAGGGTCCAGAATCATGAGATGACCTCTCTGTCACTCCTTTGAGGACACCTCAGCCTGCAATTCTAAACAGTAAAGCCTAGACTAACATTTGTGATGGCCGAGGCAGCAGGAAAGGCTTCCTGGAGAGGAGTAAAGATGATTTTGAACAGGAAAAAATGTGAGCAGGTGTAGGTGGAATCAAACCTCAGACCTCTTCCCTCCACTTGGTTTCTGTCCTACTCTGACATAAGCTGCTGCAGTATGGCCCATAGATTCCCATGCATCTCACATCCTGGAGTCCCTAGGACAAATAGTTCCTGAAGGTCTATGTAGCTGGAGGTAGGACCAATATCAGCCACACCAGTGCTGTGCCCATGTGCTACCCCCACAATGCTCACAGACACCTGCTTCTCTCTGCTACTTACCCTCACCCCTGCATACTTCTACCCCACTGCCCATCTGTGATTATGCTTGGGGCTCCCTCCAGAGACTTTTATATCTTTCCATGTATGAGACATCTGGGGTTGCAGCCTAGAATGTAGGTTTGGAACTAGAATTGAAAAACTTTATGAGTTGGAATATACTATGTGGACCCTCTTCAGGGATCTGTAGTAGGTATGAAAATGTAAATGTGGGAGATAGACCAGGTGATGTCACAACAGAAACCGGTGGCGTCTGAGCTAGACCTGACTGAGGTACCTTCTGCAGGTGGAAGAGGTGAAGAAGATGAAGATTGGCAATCCTCTTGACAGAGATACCAACCACGGGCCACAGAACCACCAAGCCCACCTAAGGAAGCTGTTGGAGTATTGCCAGCGTGGCACGAAAGAGGGGGCCACGTTGGTCTGTGGTGGGAATCAAGTACCTCGGCCAGGTCAGTCAGAGCACTCCCAGCTCACTTGGGTAAACTTAGGCAATCAGTACCATGGCCTCTGATTTCTCGCCCACTCTCCCTGAAAATAGCTAATGGCCAGTGACCTCACATCTCCAGGCCATAGGCCCCAAATGGACCCTTAGTTGGACTGGGCCTTGGCTCTTTGGATACCAGCTAGATCCAGGTGTGGGACTAGTGAGGGAGGAACTATAAACAAGAACTGTAGACACTGTTCAGGGCTGGGGCTAATCTGTGCTGTACTGGACTTTGATTTGCCATTGCTATAATGTGTCCTTATAATTCTCCCTTCCCATGAATTCCCTGACACATGATTTCAGGATGGTCTTTCTATCTCTTTGACTGTTCTCAGCTATGGCTCTTTGGCAAAAACTCCATCTGCATCTGTCCCTTCGATGCACATGTGTCCCCAGGTCCGTCCTTAGCTTTGAAGTGCCTCTGAAGGCAAATCTGTTGCCTGTAGAGCCTCATCCTCTGCACTGGCTCACATCCTACCTATACGTATGTCTCAAACCTCCACCCCATCCCAAGCTCCTGAACACACAGCTGGCTGCCAGATGGACACCTCCAGCTGACGTCTCCAGGCACTTCAAATGCAGCAGTTACCACAGTAGCCATTCTGACTCCAGAGACACACACATCTGCTTCTCTAGAATCCTCTCCGATCAAGCCACCTATGTCAGGGATCAGGAACCACAGGAATAGGCCTTTTGTGCTCCTTCCCCTTGTACTGCCTGTCCCATGGGAACAGGTGGCATGTCTGTCTTCCCCGCCCACTCCTACATGCCTCACCACAAGCCCTGAACAATTTCTCAGTTAATTGATGGCATGGAGAGGGCAGGAAAGAAATTCCAGCGTCTTCTCTTTTTATGACTTTCTATTTTAAATTAATTTCTGGTTCCATTAAATGTGGGTATTTTCCAGAACCTTGTTTCTGCATCCCTGCTACCTCTGTGATGGTTTGCTATATCTTATCTCTTGGAAACCATCACAGCAGCCTCCTGAGCTCAAAAACCCCAACTAACCCTTTACTTACACAATCACCAGGGTGCCGGTAATCTCTCTCCAGTCTTCAGACACTTCAACAGTGACCCATCCTCCTGCAGTGGCAAATTCACACTTTTTGTCCTTGCACCCAAATGCTTCTCATGTTCTCTTGATCTCTGTGCCACCAGACAGGAGTTCTTGAAGCCAGGGACAGCATCACTAGGGTTCTAGCAGGGTTTGGGGGTCTGTGGAAGAAAGTATAATGAAGGCACTGTTCACAGAGCAGGGCAGGAGGCAGTGTAGTCCCCAGAAACCAGTAACAAGATGGAGCAACCACCTCCATCGCCTAACCTGAAGGAACTCAAGGCAGGTAGAGAGTTTCTGAAACTCTGTGAAGAGCACAGCCCAGGATCAGGACTGCCTCTGTCTGACCACACTCAACTGGAAGGCAGAAGACAAGAGAGTCTGGGCCTGAAGTCAGGGCCCAGAGTGACCTGGAGTACAGAGTAAGTGAGGAGGAGCAGATGGAGAAATAACCCACTCTGTCTTTATGCAATCCAGAGCTCTCATGCCTGATAGCCAGCAGTGCATGATTGTTGAGTGAATACTTGCCATTCCCTGTAAACCATTAGGCACTTGTACACAATTGACATCTTGTAAATTGTAATGAATGTTAAAACATAATTTATAGATGTACAAAAAATACAGTCATGTGCTGCATTTAATTCAAAAGGTTGTGAGGATCACATAATATGATTGGGGTAGGAAAGCCATTCATAGGTGCTGGCATTCATCGCATAGGTGCCACATATTCTACTTCTGGAGTGAGATGTCTGCACAGTGGCTGCTGTGACCCCGGCCCTGGCCGTGGGTAGGAGACTGGACCATTTGGGTACTGCACCCACCTGCATGCCACAAGCTTATCTCCCCTGCAGGTTTCTTCTTTGAGCCGACTGTTTTCACGGACGTGGAGGACCACATGTTCATAGCCAAGGAAGAGTCCTTTGGGCCCATCATGATCATTTCTCGGTTTGCTGATGGGTAAGGAATCTGCTTACATTTCTCAAGGGGCTAATGCTTTTCTGTGCATTACTGGGGGTTTTGCTTGAGCTTTAGGAGGTGGCCCACGGACATCCAAGAAAATTTAGACAGGGAAGAATCTGGGCATGTAGCCTGTGCTGCCCGTGGAGGCTTCCTTACCCACTGAGGGCCCAGATCCCACTGTGAGGTGCCCCTAGTGATGGGAAAGGCTTCCAGTCGCACTTTAAGCAACAGTCATTTTCCTTCTATCCTGTCCTTTCCTCTCTCCGTGAGTCTCTCTGAATGTGTCTGTTAGCTTCTGTTCCGGCTGTATGTGGCCCTGTACTAAGGCCACCCCAAACTGAGTGGCTGAGAATAGCAGCAGTAGTCTATTCTCCTATGAATCTGCAGGTTGGTCAGGGTTGGCTGGATGAACCCATCCCTGCCCTGTGCCATTTCTGGATGGCTGTGCTCATCTTGGCTCAGGACCTCCCTGCAGGCTCTCTCTGGAGAGGCCAGTTGGAGATCACAGGGCTTCTCACTGTCTGCCCTCTGAACCTGCAGAGCATCTCTTCCACCACCTCCTATCAGTCAAGTGCCTTTTGGGGCCAATGAGCTTTAGAAGGAAGGAATAGAGTCATTTGTAGTGGAAGGTGCAGCAGCAGTTTGAACACCCTTTGCCATCCCCAGCTTCTTCTCCTGGCTGTGGTTGTTCAGGCTTACCGCTGAGCAAACTGCAAAATGGTACCTTATCCTCAACTTTTGCTACCACACTGTCCAAAAAAACTACTGAAATCATTGGTATAGGTTGATTTCATTAGAATAAGAGACATTACTGCCAGCTTTTAGTCTCTGCTGTCTGGTGAATGCCCAGGCTGAGGGCCTACCTTTGCCTTCCCATGTGCGGTGGGCTATGTTCCCACCTGTGGAGTGAGGGACTGTCCCAGTGACCCCAGGGGTCTTTGCAAATCTGTCCCTGCTTGCTCACGTCCTTCCCTTTTCCCTTCCCTTCCTTCTCTTTCCTCCCTCCTTTCCTCCTTCCCTCCCTCTCTCCTTTCATTTTTGAGATGAGGTCTTGCTATTCTTCCCAGATTGATCTTAAAATCTTGGGCTGCAACCTCTAACCTCAGCCTCCTGAGTAGCCAGGACTACAAGTGTGTGTCACCACACTCAGCTGTCCTCCTCACCGACACTGTCTGTCCTTCTCTCTTCTGTCCTCTGTCTCCTCAGACCTACTTTAGGCCTAGCACTTTTTCACCTTCTTAGGCCTTGTGTGGCACAGAGCTCGGAGTGGGCCTGGACCCGCTTTGAGGGAAGAGATGCTGGTCTTTCTTCATCTCGTGTCTGGGGCTGAGGCCCCTCTGAACTTCCCTCAGGGAGTTCTTGGATTTTCTCCACAGGGATGTGGACACGGTGCTGTCTCGGGCCAATGCCACAGAATTTGGCCTTGCGTCTGGAGTCTTCACCCAGGATATAAACAAGGCCCTGTATGTAAGCGACAAGCTTGCAGCAGGCACTGTGTTTGTCAACACATACAACAAGACTGATGTGGCTGCTCCCTTTGGAGGATTCAAGCAATCTGGATTTGGCAAAGATTT
Organism: Dasyprocta punctata; assembly: GCA_004363535.1. NCBI lineage: Eukaryota > Metazoa > Chordata > Mammalia > Rodentia > Dasyproctidae > Dasyprocta > Dasyprocta punctata. Next base: position 44,924 of record RJWM01013420.1, read on the forward strand.
GGGTAACCTAACCCTGCCTTCTGGGTTGCTTTTATATATTCATTCAACAAACTTCTGTCACTGAGTGTCAGGCCTGTGCCAGGTGCTGAGTGTCACCCTGAACAGTGTGACTATTTGGTGATCACTTCTTAGTGGTCAGGGACAAGCAATAATTAAGTTGATGAATGAGATATTGTGAAGTAAGAGTGCTAGGGAGAGGTCAGGAAACGTAACTTGGGAGCAGACTTTAGCCACAGAGCAAGGGGGCCCGTTTACGGAGGTGACACTGCTCCAAGACCTGCATGATGAGGTGGAGTTAGCCATAAATCTGGAGGTCCATGGACATGTTTAAAGCAGAGGGAACCAACTTTGGTCTTGGAGCTGCAGAGAGGCCTGAGTGGTTGGTGTGGGTGAGGGCAGGGAGGACCAGAGGCCTGAGAGGCAGGCGGTGCCTCACTGGGGAGCCCTAGAGGCCATGGTCAGGGGCCCAGGCTTTAGCCTCAAAGGGAGAGGGAGCTGCAGGTACCAATGAATGTTCTCAGACACGCAGGGTAGGGATGGTATCACCACGGAGTCAGCAGGCTCTGGGCTCATACAGGCCGAACACGTGCCCCAGACACTGGGAGGAGTGAGCTTGGCCCCAGCACTGCTCTTCCCCTGGGCTGCTCATCCTGCTGTCTCCCTCCTGCCACTGTGGAAGCTGACAGCTGGGGAGTAGACGAGTTTGACAGGCAAGCTTGGCAAGGTCTGAGGAAAGCCATGTGCTAAGGGGCCGTGGCTTCTCTCCTGAGACTCCTGTGCCTGCTCAGGGACTGCAGGGAGGATCAAACTGAGACTGGACTCCAAGGGTGCTGTTTCATACCCTCCCATCTTTTAAGCCCCACAGGAACCCTGGGGGCCCCAACTTCCCTCTGCAAGCCCAACACATGTGCACACTCATCTGTGCCGGGGCACACACATGCAGGTCAGGCGTGCCCACTGTCCTTGTGGGCTGCCTCCTCTGCCTCTTTCCATGACACCTTCCTGGTGCCCACGATAAGAATTCCACAAGGCCCATCACCACCCAGGAATTGCTGCAGATGCCAAGGCCCAAGGATGTGATCGTCGTCACTTAGACTCACTTTGCAGAGATAATGCGTGAGGCACAGCAGCAGCTTTTGGGGGAGCTCCACTCCTGGGGGCAGCTAATGGGGAGCTCTCAGGCAGCCCAGGACCACACACATTGTCACGGGGCTGAGATGCACCAGCCACAAAGTACTGTCAAGTTTCAGAGTCCTCGGGAGTCCTGCAGGGCCTCCCTTTCCCCAGCCATAGCTTGATCTGGAGATAGCTGTGGCAGCAGTGGGGAGGAGGTGAGCCACCAGGAAGCACAAAGATGGTCTCTCTCAGCTTCCCTCCTCCACCTTCCCCTAGCACAGTGGATTAGGAGCTGGGGTAGGTTCTAGAACAGTTATTCCAGATTGGGTTTGCATCCATACCTTCGCTGGAATCCTGGCACTGCATACCTAAACATCACTTTCTAATCTGCAAGTGGACTGAGCCAGGGTCACCCCACATAGTTGCTCCTGGGACCCCATGAGATAGTACAGATATTGCACCTAGAACAATGTGCTTCCCTACTTATCTTACAGGAGAGGCAGCCCTGAATGAATACCTGCGGGTCAAGACGGTCACTTTCGAGTACTGAAGGAGGATCCCTGCAAGAAGGAAGACCAAGTCCCCATGGTGCCCCTCATCTTGCACAGCCCTGACCTGCTCCTTAGGGAAGGCCAAGGTGTCCCCCACCAGCCGGGCTACACAGCCTCCCTCACCCTCCAGCAACCACTAAAGCCCTCCCACCTGTTCCCCCATCTGCACCATTTGGGACATGCTATGAACAATCAGAAGTGGCCCATGGCAGAGAGGAGTGTGCCGCAGGGAAAATAAAGGTTTGAGTAGAGGCAACCTCCTCCATGTGTCTCCACTCTGTCCAGTACTCCTGGCAGCCATGTAGTTACCCTGAGCCCTTGGCACAAACTATGTTACGTGGACTTAGGAGAGCCAGACTGCCTGTGGACTCATGGAAGAAAATGCATGTGATCACTCAGGCCTCCACAAAGCAGGTATTGAAACAGAGCAGTGTCCCCCATGGAGTCTGGTACCAGGCTGGGTTTGGGGGTTCTCAGTAGCCATATAATGCAGAAATTTTCATTTTTTACTGACCTTTAAGAAGGTCTGTGAAGCTGGGCAAAATGGCACATGCCTGTAATCCTAGCATTTTCTGAAGCGAAGGCAGGAGAGTAACAAATTTAAGTACTACCTAGGCAACTTAATGAGACCCCATCTCAAAATAAGAGGGATAACCCCCAGGAAATATAAGAAGATGCACATTTTGGGAGTGGAAAGCCTGGACTATTAAGCAGCTCAGTGTTTGCAGAATTCCCTGCCTGGTATATCAGACCTGAGGCAGCGCTCCTGTTTTTTGCCCTATGTTTCTCAAGGCTTCCTCTCACCCCCTGCAGAGCCTCGATCTTTCTTGTGCCCTCATCCATGGGAGCCAAGGCCTCCCCTCTGCATCCCCATGCTGTAGGTCCCAAACACTACAATGCAACCCTTCCACTGTTGCCTCACTTTCTCCCACATACTTACTCTTCTATGTTATGCATTGCTATGATGAGGCTGCAACTTCTCACAAGATCTTTGTGTGCACATGTGTGTGTGTGTGTATTGTGTGTGTGTGTGTGTGTGTGTACTGGGGATCAAACCTAAGGATACTCCATAACTGAGCTACATCCTTAGCCCCTCTTATTTTGGGATGGGGTCTCACTAAGTTGCCAAGTTACTACTTGAATTTGTGATCCTCCTACCTTAGCTTCACTAAGTGCCAGGATTACACAGTGCCAGCTTCACAGACCTTCTTAAAGGTCAGTGAAAAGTGACAATTTCCATTCTGTGTGGCTAACTCAGAGCCCAAAAATCCAGACCCATGCCAGGCCCCACGGTGGGCATCACATGATCTACTTCCCACCTACCTCTGAGCAGGGGCCAGATCACCCCACTGAGGATTCCTGGCTTGTCCAGTATCAGCTCTTTTTGCTACCTCAGAGTTGGTATCTACTGGGATGGCTGATGATAGAGATGGCTTCCTTGCTGGAAGGAAGTCTTTTCCCTTGCCTCTGCAGAAATGAACCCGCTTTAGTATGGAGCATCTGCACCTAGGTTGTTCCTTTCCTAGACTCTGGTTGTGGAGCATCAAACACCCTAGAACTGAAATCAAAGGAATATAGCTTCCCTAGGCCCTGGGTCAGTCCTATCACCTTCTTCCCAACCAGAGGTGGAAGCCTACCAGAATCCCCACAGGGCCAATCCCAGCTTCCCTGTAAACATCCCCTCATGGCAGAAGAGTGGACAAACTCTCAATGCCAGCCCATTCAGACTCAGGCAGAGGAGAGAAGATGCTTCCTCAGACAAATGAACAAAAAGCGTGGGTGTTAGCCAGGATGCTTCTCTGCAGTTATACTTGATATCTCTGGCTCAGATGCACAAAATTATACTTCTAGCTTTCTAATCTCTTCCCCCTTCAAGAATTCCCTGGAGACTATAAAATGTAGGAATGTTAGTTATGCCCCATTTCATTTTCTTTGTTCCCTGCTTAAGTCATGGAACTGTCATATTTTACCTGGGCATGTGGCTGCCCAGGAGAAAGACAAATTTCCAAGCCTTATTTATCTCCAAGTGGCATGAAACCAAGTCCAGTCAACAGAAAGAGTAGACATGATCAGTGCACCTTCTGACACATATTCTGCAGAAGGGGCTCATGCTGTTGCCGGGGCTGGCTGGAAACAGGCTCAGTGGACATGGCAGGGAGCATCTGCTAACCTGCCAGTGTGGGCAGCACCATGAGGTGTGGGGGATGGAGGAAGTCTGAATCCCCAACATCATGGAGTTGCATCTCTTCCAGAGGTGATTATTAGATGGGTAGTTTTATCGCAGGTAGTTTTATCACTGACTTTTTGTGATTTTAAAATGAATTCATGTTTCACTGTGTTAAAAGAGGGTTTAAGGTAGTTAAAAAATAAAATACAGAAACTGGGCATAGTAGCATGCACCCATAGTTCTGTTGTTTGGGCGACTGAGGTGGAAGTATTGCTGGAACTCAGACGCTCTGGGCCAACCTAAGCACCATGCAGAGACCCTACCAGTAGAAAAACACAAAAATGTGCATACACACACATACACATACACACCACACACACACACCACACACACATACATACCACACACATGCACACCACACACACACATACACCACACACACGTACACACCACATACACATATACCACACACACACACATACACAAGTGAATTGGAGCCCAAGGCAAAGTGGTAATGAGATGGAATTGGGAGTGAGGTTATTATCAAAACTACTAACTGTGGGCTGCAGGTGTAGCTTAGTGGTAGAACACTTGCCTATCACACATGAAGCCCTGGGTCCAATTCCCAGAACCACAAAAAACAGATCGTAAAATATACTTAACAGAAAATTGACTGTATTAACCTTTTTTGTTTGTTTAGACTTGTTTTTTGAGACAGGATCTTGTTATGTAGTTTAGGCTGGCCTAGAACTCACTATGTAGCCCAGGCTGGCCTTGAACTTGTGACAATCCTCCTTCCTCAACTTCCTGAATGCTAGGGTTACACACATGTGACACCATGCCTGGGTCTTAAGCATTTTTACATATGCAGTCCTGATGTCATTAAATACCACCAAGGTCTGATGTCATTAAATACCACCAAGGTCATCTCCCCAGTTTATCATCTTGCAAATTTCAAACTCTTACAAGCATAGAATTTTAATGTTCATGGCAAATGAGATGATTCAGACAGCTGAGATTTCACTTTCAGCTCCAAAGGAAGAATATAGACATTTTGCAACTTAAAATCTCTACCCTTTTTCCCTATGACTTTTAGTATGAGATAGAAGTTTTAACAGGGATGGGATATAGCTCAGCATTAAAGTGCTTTCCTAGCATGCATGAGTCCCTAGGTTTCAGCTCTATCACCTTACAAAAATAACTTTTAGTAAATCCTCCAATGATCTAATTCTAGCCCATTGTTTTACATAAGGATTAATATGTTCCATAAATATGTTTAATGCATATTCCACACATTTTGTAGTCCTGTATTGACATGTCTTTGTCTTCATATACTGTTACCCTCCAAACATGAGCTCTGGGCCTTCTGCAGGGCACTGGGAAGAAAGACCCACATCCTGTGAGAGAACTGGGCTTTCTCATGCACCCTGGAAACTGTCTGGCTTCAAATCCTTTCTCCTTTGCCAGCTCCTTCTCACTGTGCAGTCAGCTAAACCTATCTTTAGTGTCAGGGTCAATTTCCTTAGGTCTTTCGGATCAGGTGCTGAGGGGAGTTCCCAGCTGTCCCTGAGGAGTGCTGCAAGCCACGCCCATAGGAGCGATGGAACCTGGGTGCACATGGGCTGGGGCCAGGCTGCTGGGTCTGGAAAGCTGGCCTAGTTGCTCCTGACACTCCCACCTTCCTCCAGCAGCTTTGCCAAGGCCACTGCAAAATTCATGCTGGAGGGGTGCCATAAGTCATCTTGCCTGCTATTGCCTTTAGGCAATTTGGGAATAGAGATCCGTGGTGGAGAGATTTCTAGTTAGGCAGGGGTACACCTAGACTTCTGTGTCTGACACTGCCAGACACTGGTAGAGAAGCCTGTTTTTGGTCTGAAAAGAGCCACCGAACTGCATGTTTTGCCTGCTTCCCAGGCCTGTCATCATGATGTAAAGTCATGGATGTGAGCATGTGTTTAAAGTCCAAGTGAAGTGCAAGTTACTGTCACCATTGAGCCTTGAAATTTATGTTCATCCTCATGGTTTTGTCAATTACAAGTTGGTTCCTAATGATAGTGTTGTCTTCCTTCCTGGTGGCTGTCAGCCAGAATGTGTTAAGGCTGGGTCATCTGGGCCTGGGGTTGGGTGAGACAGTGAACTGCACTAAGTAGGATCCACTGACTTGGCAGGATGAACAGTGATGATGAATGCCTCCCCTTGTGTATGAGAATTGCATTACAGTGGACAGGCTGTGGGGATGAGCCTATGTCAACTCTGCATTATCCAGAATACCAAATGGGGAATACCAAGCGGCAGCCCCAAGGGCCTTTGAGATGTCTTTGGAATCATCAGCTAATATTCCTTGGTATTTTACTGTTTTGTATGTAAATTTTATATTATAAATTTGATATCAAAGAACAGATAATTCACGGAGCAGTGATTTTTTTTTTCTTGGTGCTAAAGATTGAACCCAGGGCCTTATGCATGTTAAGCATATGCTGCACCAGTGAGCTACAGTCAACCCCAACTAGTATTTTCACTGGAACTGGATTAACCAGAGATGCTCCATCCTTATACACATGTTCATTAATTCTTTTATCCACCAATTAGCTTGTTCAGGAGAGGAAGCCCAATGTCATAGAAAGCAATGTCTTTAGACTCAAGACAGAGTTTGAATCCATGCTGACCCACTGAAGGCAGGATGACTTTGGGCAAGTCAAGGAACTGTTTAGCATCTCCGCTATGAAAAGGGCACACATGACCTTTCGAAGCAGCCTTTACCTGGAGATATTTAAATATTCCTGCTCCCCTCCTATAGCTGGGATGTCTCTGAAGCTCCCAGAAGGGCAGAGCTCCAGGCACCCACAGTGATAGCTTCCTTGAATGTGAAATGTTATTGGCTGTCTTTCTTCCCTTGTCTTACTACTTCATTCCTCGACCAGTGTTGTCTCTCAAGAAAACTACTTACCTTGAATACTTGTCTCAGGGTTGCTTCTGGGCTATTACTGCTTTCCTTACCTCCCTCTCTCCTTCATTTGTTTGCTTACTCCATCCATGTTGACCAACCTAAAGCAAGAATCTCATGTGTATCTGTGTTAATCAACTTTCCATCATTGTGACAAAATACCTGAGAAGAACAACTTGAAAGAAAGAAAGGGCTATGGTTTCAGAGGATTTAGTCCTTGGTCATTTGGCTTCATGCCTTTGGGCCTGTGATGAGTTGGCACATCACAGTGAGGAGCACATGTAGAGCAGAGCTGTTCATCTCATGACTTAACTCCTTTCTAGTAGGCCCGTGCCTCTGAAAAGTTTTGCCCCTCCCTGAAGTGGCACAGGCTGGCTACCAAACTGTCAACACATAGACATGTATGGAGTGTATTAGTCACTTTTTGCTCTCTGAGGCAAAATGCTCAATACCCACAATTTAAAAAGAGGTGTTTATTTTGGCTCACAGTTTTGGTAGATTCAGTCCCTGTCAGATGGTTCCAAGGCAGAAACAGTATGGAAGAACATCATGACAAAGGAAAGCTGTCTACCACATCTTGGCCAGGAAGCAGAAAAAAAAAGGGAAGATTCTGGGATGAGAATACATCTTGCCAAGGGAGGATCCAATGTGACTGACCAGAGGAGGAATTGTGTCAGAGTTACTCAGAGAAGATTCATTGAAAGCAAAGATACTTTGAAGTGGGGGAAGGGCTTACACCCTGACATGGAACATTAATCTGAAAGATGATACATGTAGATCAAGCCAAGTATCAGACAGTTAGAAAGGGGAAGTGTTCCTGCCACACCTGATCTGCATCACCCCAACTCTCACTTCTCCAGGGGGCAGCCATCATTAGTTCATTGCAAATAGCCCAAGGGCATAAGTGAGCACTACATAGGCTAGACTTCTGGGACCGACTCTGCATATTCTGGCATCTTGTCCTTATCATCCCCCTCCAACACTTGACTCTGTGCATAGAGACCCCTTTGACTCAGCATCCACCTTCAAACAGTGGAGAATGCTGAATCTCTGTGGAATCCTCCCCAGTGCTCACCTGGGGCACCCACCGCTAGCTCTGGTCAGAGAAAGGAGTTTGGGTGTAGAGTCTCTAAGCCCAATCAGGATAATGTGTCAGATTCTGTCTGCTGGCTGGTGGAAGTATTCTTAAGACCTGCTCAGTTTAGGAGTGCAAGGGGAAAGACAGGAAATTGATTAGACTGCCTGCAATCATACCAAAGGAACTGTGTAGATACTCATGCTTTATGGCATAGCAGTCACATGGAAATTGCACATATATTCTCTTGTTCAAGTGTTTTAACTGGGTTCCTGTCTGGTTTTTTTGGTTACTTTTCTCCACTTTTTTTCCTTCTCTTTATTTGCTTTATTTATTATTCTCTCTCTCTCTCTCTCTCTCTCTCTCTCTCTCCCTCTCTCTCTCCCATATCCCTGTCCCCCTCTCCCTCCCTTTTTCCCTCCGTCCCTCCTCTTCTTATTCCTTTTCTTTAATACTAGCTGTTGTGGCAATACTATTTTCTTACTTTTTTAATAGTTTCTTGTCGCGCGCCTTCCCGGCCGGCAGGAAAACTCACGACACACGGCAGGTGCGGCGGCACACAAGCTTTAATCGTCTCGAACCTAGCACCCTGTGGAGACCTCTACCCGTCCACCCGTGGTGGCTCTTGTGTGTCTCCCTGAGAGGGGCCTCTTGTGG